>JAAAKG020061111.1:0-17835 GCA_010014905.2 Druon quercuslanigerum | reverse complement strand
TATTAATAAAATAAAAAAAAATATTTTCGATAATTCAAAATTTCTGAATCCAAACAATTAAAATTTTTTAAATAATGAATAAAAAACAATAATAAAATAAAAGCTTTAATGCGATGAACATCTTTATTATTTTAAGATTAGATTAGTATTATCCCAATTTTTTATTTGTATAGATTTAGGAATTTTCAATTTTTATGCATTTGATTATTTGCGAAGTTTCTATCAAAAAGATTTAATTTTTCAGTAATTTCTGTGTCGAGTTTTTTATTTTTTGGATTTTTTAATCATCCCAAAATTACAGGAATTTAAAAAAAAATTTTAATTATGACGTGTTTATCTAATTTAAGATATACAAGTTACAGGTGTAACATTTTTCAACTTTGAAAAATTAAATTTTGATCTAGCCGAATCCGCAAAAGTAATTTTTTTCATAAAAAAAAAATTCGCCTGTTCAGCAGAAATTTTGTAGGATGTCTAAAAACTCCCAAAAAATTAAATTTGACACTTTGAAACGTAATATCTAAACATATTTAAAGTAGAACATTCCCGAAATTAGAAAATTCCCAAAAAACAAAATTCCCGATAGTTTATAATATTATAAAATATTCCACACTATTAAATTGCTAACACATAAAAATAATCTAATTAAAAAAATTTGTGAATAAAAAAAATTTTAAATTGTTTAATAATAACATGAAACAATAAACATATACTTTACTTTGATGCCGATATTATTTATTTGTTTATTTATTATTAAATTTTTGTTACTGTTTAGATTAGGGAATTATCTATTGTTCAAGATTTTTATTTTTCGTGATTTTTCACTTATTCAATTTTTCTAATAATTTTAAAATTAATATTCTTACTTGCTGCCTGAAACAATACTCACAAAAAAAATTATTTCTACAATTTTTTGATCCATAGAATAAATTTCACGAACTAAAGAAGGTTAAAAAAAATGTCTGGTACCACTAAACCATTTATAATCTTTTTCAAAATCCTTTTTAGTTAAAACTCTTAAAAACGTTTTTTTTAAGTAAAATAAAATTTAAAGGTCACAAAAAACCATAAATAGAATAATAAAAAGTGAAGGCTGGGAAAGAAGAACCTACGTTGTATTTTAAAAACAAAAATGAAATAAATAAAATAAAAAATAGGGGTTTACTTTCTCACTAAAGGAATTAAATTTTCGAGTTAAATTTTGGCAAATCAAAACCAAAATTCCATCAAGGCACTCTACTATTCATTCGCCCCTTGTTGTAATAAAATTTGAGTTCCATTCTGTTTAATTAATTATTTTGAGCAATCTGCTTCTTATTTCCAAGAATAATTGTACTAATAATAGTAACTGACATTTTAGCAGTCTAGAAACAATAAACTAATTTATTGTTAAAAATGATTAAAATGCCATTTAATTTTAATGCGAAGATATTCTCACAAATAAAATCCAGTATTTTTTTAAAAGGCCACACAAGTGAAAAAACTGTGAGTGCATGTAAGCATGTGAAAAAATGTTGCTGTCATGGGTGTTGGAATGGGTTTTGACATGTAAGTAATATTTTGTACTGTTCGACAAATCAAGCTACTGGGAATGATATAAAAACGAAACAGCAGAAGCTTTCAACTGGTACCAATATAATTACTCCAAGTGTAAAAAAAGTAGTTAAAAAAGTGGAAAATTTTTTCACCATTACTGCTTGGAAAGCAGAACCGAATGAGCGCTCGAGCAGTAGTCAGGAGTGGGGATGACGCGCAGAAGACGCGACGAAAGAGAGAATGGATTCGATCCCTCCTCCGTCGCGGTTTCTGCGCGTCATCCCCACTCCTCGCTACTGCTCGAGCACTCGTTTCGATCTGATTTCCGAAGCTTCCATTTAACATATAAAATTGCAAATCAAAATTCTATACATCTAGGAGAAACCTCTCTACATTAGACAATCAATAATTAAGAGCCCAAATAAAAGGGAAAAAAAAAATTTATTTTTATTTTATTAACACGTATAGTGTCTTAATTATTAATTAATTTAAATTAATTATTTTTAATACATTATTATTTTTGATAGATGAATATCCACTTTTGGGAGGTTGCCCCTATAATGCAAAAAATTAGCATTGATTCTAGAAATTTCTTTAAATAAACAAAAAAATCCACAATCCCTATGATGTTCAGCACGTATTAGAAAAAATACATTTTTGTGAATTGCATTTAAAATCGTCAATATAAAGCGAGTAGAGTTAAAATTTTCTATTCAAAAATATAAAATATTTTTTTAAATATCACCCCCATAAATCTGTTTTATAGGGTCTGAAAAATCACATAAGTGAAAATTTTGGTTTTCCGAGTTTATTGGGACTCATTATAATTTTTTTGCAATTTTTCAAACACATATTGTTTCCAATACACAAAATAACACTTTTTAGTGCTAATTAGATGTTTATATAATTTAAAAAAATAATTTATTATAATTTTTAAACATTTTTTTGTCAGTTAAATCGCGGGGTTTTCTGATTTTTAAACCTATTTTCAACTTTTCAGTTAGACCGAGGCCAAATTAATTACTTTTAATAGATTAAATTGTTTAAGCAATTTTTAATTATTTATAATAATATTCTTATAGTATTTATTTTTTCTTATAATATTTATTATAGTTAATAACTATTTTCTTTAGGTACAAATAAATAATAAATAATTATATTATTTAAATAAAAAGGCCTTTAGTAACAACTTCAAAGAAAACTGACTTTTAATATAATCCATATTGAAAATTTAAAGAATATTTAAAACATTTATTTTATTTCAGAACGAAATATTCACAAAAAAGAAATAGGTTTTTTTAGAAAATTATTCTCTCGATTGTTTATTTATTAATTGTTAATATCTGGGAAACTCAAAGCAAAGTTGAAAATTTAAGAAAAAACCGCAACTTTATATCAGTTATCTAAGGGTTGTTATTTACAAACAATAATTGTTTAAACAAGTATTTTTGTTAATTTAAATTAATTATGAGCTCACTAAGAGTAAAAAGTTGGCAAAAAGTGAAAAATTTCAGAAAAAACGCAACTACCTACCCTTACTGTAGGAGAAAATTATTATAAACAATAATAATTTGTTTAAACAATCTTTTTTGTAAAATTTGAATCATTTTTACCTTGCTGTAAGTTAACAGTGGTAAAAAATTTGATTATTTCGGAAATCCACAACTTTTTGGCATTATTTAAAAATAATATTATTAAAAATAATAATTAATTGTTTAAAAAGTTTTTTTTGTTAACTTGATATAATTATGACCTTACTCTAAGTGAAAAGTTGAAAAAATTGGACAATTTCAAAAAAATCTGCAACTATTTAAAATTACTGTAGTAGTAGATAGTTATAAACAATAATAATTTGTTTTTAAAATTATTCTTATCAAATTTTATTAACTTTTAGGTCTCAAGAAAATTTAAATACTTCAGAAATCCGCAAAATTTTAGCCTTATTTAAAGGGAATATTATTAAAAAGATTAATAAATTGTTAAAAAAGTATGTTTGTTAACTTGACTTAATTATTATCTTACTCTTATTCAAAAGTTGACAAAAAGTGAAAAAATTTTTAAGAAAAAGTGACTTTCAAGTATCATTATTAGAAATTATTATTATATAAAACAATAAATTGTTTAGGCAATTTTTTTTGTTATAATAAATTAATTATTGTCTCGGAATAATTGAAAAATTGAAAATAAGTAAAAAATTCAAAAAAACCGCAACTAGGTAAACCTGATTTTTAAATACAGAGGTTTTTTTTTCAATCTGCTTAAAAAAAATTATGAGGTAATATTAAAAAATAAATAATTTTTATCAATAAGAAAGTCGCCAATTTTCTTTAAAAAATATTTTGTTAAAAATTCTTGAATTTTTTGTTTTTTTTTTGTTAGTAAAAATACGATAAAATGAGAAAATAGTATAAAATAGTGATGAATTTAATTTTTTTTTTCTTCTTTGAAAATTCACAAAAAAAATTTTTTTTTGGATTTAATTGTAAATTTTGTTATCATAATAAATTTTTTGTTCATAAACTGCAAAATATTAGAATTGCCAAAAATGGCAAAAACCCTGATTTTTATATAGCAAAAAAAACGTTTCAAACTTTTTTTTCGTAATATTTAAATTAATTAATTAAGTAAATGCTTTTTTGTTTCAAAGTAAATATATTATAATAAAAAGAAAACAATAATTATTAATCAATTAATTTTTTTTATAAACCAGAAACTCTTTTAAGTTAAAAGTCAAATCCTTTAAAATCGTTTTTCTTCTTATTTAAATAAAATATTGCAATTGTCAAAATTGAAAAATTGACTCCGATGCGCAATTAACAGATTTTGAAATTTTGTCTTTATTTTTGAAAATTCGATTATTTTGGCCCACTTTAACGCAAATGGACAAAACAAATTTTTGTTAATCAATGCTAATTTTTACCATATTTTCAAATTTTTAATACTTGAAAAATATAATTAGGAATTTTTCAAAAGATGCAAATGGCAAAATCTCCACAATTTTTCTACTTTTTTTTAAAAAGAAAGTGAATAAATTCAGGCGACTGAAAAATCCTGAAAAATAAAATTCCAGTCACTGTAAAATTTCTGAATTGGAAAATTCCCTAATTTAAACAATTAAACTTTTTTTTTATAAATATTATTTTAATTACAATATTTTTACAAACTTTAAAAATTAAAAATAATTTTTTTGTTACAACAAAATTTGATTCTTGAATTTTTAATAAATTAATAATTGATGTAAAAAAGTTTAATTATTGCTTAAATTCGAGAATTTTATTATTCGTTAATTTCCCAATTCCATATTATTATAAACTAGTCAGAATTTTTATTAATCAGGAATTATATTAGATGGTAATTTTTTTTTTGGGATTTTTCGGTCGTCCTCAGAGATGAGGTTTTCACCTTTGTTTTATTTAAATATTTTTTTCTACATCTCGTAGTAAAAATTAAATTTTTGTAAAAAATCTTCAGAAAATGTATCCTAAAGATTTCTTTTTCTCTATCAATGTACACTTAAGAGTATTTTTTAATTTTTTTCTAGCAGTACGAGACACAAGGGTGGATTTAATCTATCGTATAAGAGAGGATTCAACAGTAATGTGAGTAAAGTTTCTAGAAAAGAGAGTTAGTTACTCTAAAAGGGTGGATTTAGAAAATCCGTTTTACTAAAAATAAATGGGCTAAATACACACAACAGGAAAAATTAGAACATTTCAAAATTTTTTTACCTTTTTTAATTAAAAAATATCTGGGTCGATTGAAAAATTCCGAAAAATAAAAATACCGCCACTTGAAAATTCCCAAAGTGGAAAATTCCAGTATAATTAAAATTCTGGAAAGAAAATTGATGAATAATAAAATATCCAAATTAGAAAATTCCTAAAGGGGGGGGGGGAGTCACTAATTCCTACAGTATCTACTATCAATTAAAATTTAATTCCACATTAAACGGACCACCCTCATCCCCCCTATTCACTCCGAGCACCCCTTAAAAAATTAAAACTTCACCGCTTCTATGAAGTGTTTTTGAGAAAAAACCCAATAAAAAAAAATTCAGAAAAATAAATATATAGGTTTTTGGGGTCGCTGATTTCTAATACTAAGTCCGCTGACCCCCACCTCATCAGATTCAAGGTCATTTTAAGGCCATTAAGCAAAAAATCCAGAAAAATACATACATAGGTTTCTGTGGTCGCTGATTTCGAATCAAAGTCCGCTGACCTCTATCGTATTAAATTCAAGGTCATTTAAAGGTCAAACTGCAAAAAATCGGATTTAAAAATCCATAAAAATACATACATAAGTTTGTGGGGTCGCTGATTTTGAATCTGAGATCCCTTAACTTCCATAATATCAGATTCAAGGTTATTTAAAGGTCAATCTGCAAAAAATCTAATAAAAATCCAGAAAAATACATACATAGGTTTCTGTGGTCGCTGATTTCAAATCCGAGGTCCCTCGACCTCCATAAATCAGATTTGAAGTCATTTAAAGGTCAAATTGCAAAAAATCCGATAAAAAATCCAGAAAAATACATACATAAGTTTTTGTGGTCGCTAATTTTTAATCCGTGATCCCTTGACATCCATCATGTCAGATTCAAGGTCATCTGAATGTTAAACTGCAAAAAATTTGATAAAAAATCCAGGACAATACATACATAGGTTTTTGGATCGCTGATTTCGAATCCAAGGTCAGTTGGCCACCGTCACATCAGGTTCAAGGTGATTAAAGGTCAAACTAAAAAATATTATAAGAAAAATCCAGAACAGTATATGTATTTTTTTGATTTTTTTATCAGATTTTTTACATTCTAACCTTCTAGTGACCTTGAATCTCATATGGTAGCCATCCCAAAAACCTATGTGTGTATTTTCCTGTATTTTTAATCGGATTTTTTGCAGTTTGGCATTTAAATAATCTTGAATCTGATGTGATTGAGGTCAATTGACCTCGGATTCGAAATGGACCTCGTTTTTCGGAATCAGCGACCCCAAAAACCTATGTATGTATTTTTCTGTATTTTTTAATCTGATTTTTTGCAGTTTGACCTTGAAATGACCTTAAATCTAATGTGATGGAGGTCAATGGATCTCGTTTTCGGAATCAGTAGCCCCAAAAACCTATGTATGTATTTTCCTGTATTTTTAACCGAATTTTTTGCAGTTTGACATTCAAATGACTTTGAATCCGATGTCATGGAGGTCAATGGACTTTGGATTCGAAATAAACGACCCAAAAAAGCTATGTAACTATTTTTATGTATTTTTTAATCAGATTTTTTGTAGTTTGACACTTAAATGACCTTGAATCTAATGTGATGGAGGCCAACGTACTTCGGATTCGGAATCAGCGACCCAAAAAAGCTATATATGTATTTTTATGTATTTTTAAATCGGATTTTTTGAAGTTTGACCTTGAAATGACCTTCAATATAATGCAATGGAGGTAAATGGACCTCGTTTTTTGGAATCAGCGACCCCAAAAACCTATGTATGTATTTTTCTGTATTTTTAATTGGATTTTTTGCAGTTTGACATTCAAATGACCTTGAATCTGATGAGATAGAGGTCATTGGATTTCGGATTCGAAATCAGCGACCCAAAACAGCTATGCAAGTGTTTTTATGTATTTTTTACTCAGATTTTTTGCAGTTTGACCTTTAAATGACCTTGAATCTGGTATGATGGACGTCAGCGGACCTCGGATTCGAAATCAGCGACCCAAAAAACCTATGTATGTATTGTTATGTATTTTTTATCGGATTTTTAGCAGTTTGACCTTGAAATGATCTTGAATCTGATATGATGAAGGTCAAGGGATCTCGGATTCCAAATCAGCGACCCCAAAAACCTATTTATTTATTTTTCTGGATTCTTTTATTAGGTTTTTTTCTCAAAAACACTGCATAAAACCGGAAAAGTTTTCATTTTTTTAAGGGGTGTTCCGAGTCAATAAGGGGGATGAGGGTGGTCCGTTTAATAAGGAATTAAATTTCAATTGTTAGTAGATAATGTAGGAATTTATTCGAATTTTTTGGGCCAAATCTAAATTGGGCCAAAAACGGTCCTTAGAGACCCTCCCCCTTTAACTAATTAAAATTTGGTATAAAAATTATTTTTTTCATTAAAAATACAAAAATTAAATATTTCAACAACAAAAATTATTTCTAATGTTTAAAGTTTCTAAAATCATTGCTTTAATTTAAAATAAGAATAATTTAAAAAATATTTATTCAGAAATATATTTTTTCCATTATTGTTATTTTCAATTCAAAAAATAATTTTTGAAACTTTAAACTTTGAAAATAATTTTTTCTTGACCTAGGAATTTAATTTTTGTATATTTAATAAATAAATAATATTTATAAAAATTGTGATCCTTTAAATTCGGGAAATTTCCAATTCGGGAATATTATAAACTATTCGGGAATTATTCGGGAATTTTTTTTCGGGACTTTTCAGTCGCCCCAAATATTTATCGTAGACACAGCGGGACGAAACGTAACATTTCTGTTCCCAAATTTCAACAGTCTAAAATTTTTATTCGATATATTTTTTTTATATAAAATTGAATTATATTTGAAAAAGGCCTGAATTTCAAAATTTGGTAACTTCGTTTTGTTTGAGTATTTATTATATTTTTACTCAAAGTATTAAAAAATTAAATTTCAAGATCGACCTATATTTATGTTATAAATGATGTTAAATAAATTCAGTTAGATTTATGAAACAAAAATAATAATTTATTAATTCATTAATTTAATTTTAATAAACAATTTCAGTAAAAAAAATTGTCCAAAATTGTTAATTACGATGGGAAAGTATTTTGGCTAAAATTTCTTTAATTTTTTGCAGAGAGTAAATTTTAATCACAAAAATATTTAAAAAATTATTAAAAACCATTTTTTTGGATAAATTTTTTTGGCAAAATGTTTAAAGTTAAGATTTTAAAAAAATTTTATTCTACTTAGTCACCCAAGTTGTAAAATATATTCCTCTCAATGAAAAATGTTAGGATCCTTAGTATAAATTAATTTTTTTCGATAAAAAGTAAAAATTTTACTTTGGTTTATTCAAACATTTTGCCATTATAATGTTCAAAAAATAATTTTTTTCTTCATTTTTT
Organism: Druon quercuslanigerum; assembly: GCA_010014905.2. NCBI lineage: Eukaryota > Metazoa > Arthropoda > Insecta > Hymenoptera > Cynipidae > Druon > Druon quercuslanigerum. The sequence continues at coordinate 9,171 of JAAAKG020061111.1, read as the reverse complement.
ATGACAAAAATTTATTCTTACAAGAAATCAAAGCCATTATAGCAGAAAAAAATATTTTTCCACCGTAAATTACGATTTTTGTCCAATAGTTAATTTAATTTGTTTATAAAAATAAATAAATGATTAAAGAAACTATTTTTGTTCTATTATTCTCAATAAATTTATTAAAATGATTGTTAACATAAATAAGTCATTTCAGAAATGAAAAAAATTATTTTCTTACACCAAAATAATAATTACTAAAAATTTTTGAACGGAAATAATACTTTTTGTTCCACTGTGGGGCAGTTAGGCTTTAAAAAATTTCTTTGTGGAATATAAATATTTTTTAAGCTACTGCCCCATTTTTTACTACAATATTTTTTGCTTTTTTAAATATTTTTTTTTAAATTTGACCTTTTTTAATGTTTACAGTTAAAAATCCTATTTGTATAAATACAGCAATCGTATATTTTTGTGAATTCTAAAAAACTAGTATTATAAAAGGCGTTTTAAAAATTTTGCTACAGGGAAAGCATATAAGAATTTTTTTTAATTAATTAAAAAAAAATTTCCTACCTTTAACGTCATCATCCTCGAGCGTCGTACTGCTGTCGGTTGACTCCTTAACTTGAGAGCCGTCACCCTTCTTTGTGATGATACTTCGACCTGAATTATGCAAAAAGTTTTAGTAAATATTTAAAAAAAAATTAAAATTAAGATTCTGCTGTACAAAAAGGTAAATTATAAGTTGATTAATTAATTAATTAAGAATTTACTTATTAATTAATTAATTATTTAATTGTTAATTGAATAATTAAAAAGATACGAATTCCACTTTTTCAAATACTGTATTTTAAAGTTTGTTGGTTTCAGAAACGATTTTTTTTAATTTTCCATAATTTCTTAATTTTTAACACAGGGTGTATACTCAAATCCTGGAAGAAAATTCCTTGAAAATTCCAAAATTTTTTTTCACAGCCATTCAAATATTTTGAATTATTTAAAATAATGAACTCAAAATTTCTAAACAATTTTGCGAATTTATTATAAATAATTTCTTCGGGTTCGGAAGATTCAATTAAAATTTTTAATTTACAGAGCTTACGCAACTAATTTTACAAGATATTTTTGAATATAACAGCATCATCGATTAATTAAATAATTACATAATACTAAAAACATAACAAAATAATTTCGCGTATTTTTCTTTAAACTACCAAATATTTGTATTTCAACTAAAAAAGATAAATTTGAAACTTATATAATGAATCTTTATCTAAAATAGTTGATTTTTGAACCAAGAAGATAAATTTTTAATAAAAATAAATAGTTTCTATTAAAAAATAAAATTAAAAAAAAAGAGTTTTAACGAAATAGTTGAATTTAAAACTAAACCAACCTGGAATATTTCAATTTTCAACAAAAGAGATGAATTTTCAAACAAGATGATCAATTTTGAACGAAAAATGGAATAGATTAACTTTCAGTTTGGAAAAAATTAATTTTTAACTGAACTGATGAATTTTAAACTTATATAATGAATCTTAACCTGAAATTGTTGATTTTTGAACCAAGAAGATACATTTTTAATAAGAATGAATAATTTCTGTCAAAAAAAAGAATTAAAAAAAAAGAGTTTTAACGAAATAGTTGAATTTAAAACTAAACCAGAGTGTAATATTTCAATTTTCAACAAAAGTGATGAATTTTCAAACAAGACGATCAATTTTGAACCAAATAGATAAATTATTAGTTTGAAAAAATTAATTTTTAACTAAACTGATGAATTTTTAACTCATGTAATTAATCTTTACCTAAAATAGTTGATTTTTGAACCAAGAAGATCAATTTTTAATAAAAATTAATAATTTCTGTCAAAAAATAAAATTATAAAAAAAAGAGTTTTAACGAAATAGTTTGAATTTAAAACTAAACCAGATCAATTTTAAAAATAAATGGAACAGTTAACATTTGAAAATAAAAAAATAAAATATTAATTGCAAATAAATAGTTAAATTTTTAATCAGTGATGAATTTTTAAGTAAAATTATGAATCTTCAACTGCAATAGATCCATTTTAAATCAAAAATGTGATTTTTGATAAAAAAAGTTAAACTTTCAACCAAGTACTTTTATTTTCAACAAGAAAGTCAATTTTGAAATAAAATGATAAATAGTCAAATTGAGTATTTGAATTTTCAACGAAAAAGATAAAATTTCAATCAAAAATATTAATTTTCTAGCAAGAAATTATATTTTTTAAAGAAGATACATGAATTATCAACGAAATAGTTAAATGAATCTTTAACTGTGATAGTTAAATTTTCAACAAAAAAATATAATAGTTACATGTTCAGTTAAAAAAATAATAACAATTTTCAAGACAAGAAACTAATTTAAGAAAAAAGTTTCTTACGTTTATAAAAAAGTGATAAATTTTAAATAATATTGTGAATCATTAATAGAAATAGTAGAATTTTTAACAAAAAAGATAAATTTTTGATAAACTGATTAATATTTAACTGGAATTTTTCAATTTTCAACAAAAGAGATGAATTTTCAATTTTGAACCAAAAATGGAATAGATAAATTTTCAGTTTGAGAAAAATTAATTTTTAATTAAACTGATGAATTTTAAACTTTTATAATGAATCTTTACCTACAATAGTTGATTTTTGAACCAAGAAGATCAATTTTTAATAAAAATGAATAATTTCTGTCAAAAAAAAGAAAAATTAAAAAAAGAGTTTTAACGAAATATTTAATGTTTAAAATAAACCAGATCAATTTTAAAATTAAATGGAAGTTAAATTTAAAAATAAAATAATAAAATATTTAATGCAAAAAAATAGTTAGATTTTTAATCAGTGTTGAATTTTTAAAGAAAATTATGAATCTTCAACTGAAACAGATTAATTTTAAACCAAAAATATGATTTTTTATCAAAAAAGTTGAAATTTCAACCGAGTAGTTTTATTTTCAACAACAAAATAAATTTTGAAATACAATGATAAATAGTCGACTGTGATATTTGAATTTTGAACGAAAAAGATAAATTTGTAATAAAAAAGATTAATTTTCTAACAAAAAATTATATTTTTTTAAGAAAATCTTTGACTGTGATAGTTTAATTTTCAACAACAAAAAATAGAATAGTTACATATTCAGTTAAAAAAATAATAACAATTTTCAACACAAGAAACTAATTTAAGAAAAAAGTTTGTTACGTTGATAAAAAAGTGATCAATTTCAAATAAAATGATGAATTTTTGACAAAAAAGTTAAATTTGTCATAAAATGAATAATATTTAACTGGAATTTTTCAATTTTCAACAAAAGAGATGAATTCTCAAACAAGACGATCAATTTTGAACCAAAAATGGAATAGATAAATTTTCAGTTTGCAAAAAATTAATTTTTAACTAATCTGATGAATTTTAAACTTATGTAATGAATATTTACTTTAAATAGTTGATTTTTGAACCAAGAAGATAAATTTTTAATAAAAATGAATAATTTCTGTCGAAAAAAAAAAAGAGTTTTAACGAAATAGTTGAATCTAAACCTAAACCAGCTCAATTTAAAAAAATAAATGGAATAGTTAAATTTAAAAATAAAAATAAAATTAAATGCAAAAAAATAGTTACATTTTTAATCAGTGATGAATTTTTAACTAAAAAAATATAAATTCTCCACGAAAAATTAAATAATAAAATTCTCAGGTGAAAAACTAATGATGGAATATTCAAATGGATTATTTATTTACATTTTTAGCTAAAAAGATTGTTTAAAACAAAATTCAAAAACCTCGTTAAACTTAGAACTAGAATAGTTAATTTTTTCAAAACATTTAATTATCAGGCAAGGAAAAAAAAAGAACTTTCAATTAAAATTATGAACCTTTAACAACAAGAAAATAATTTTTAACAAACGAGTTTTTACATTTAACCAACTAATTAAATTTTTATTAAAAAAAAATTACTATGCAATTTAAGTAAAAACTTAAGCACACTCGCGAAAAAATTTCCCAACTTTTCAAAAATTTTCTGAAATTTCCATCAAGGGTAGGTTTCCCAGGTAGAGTAGACACCCTGTAATAATAACAATAAAAAATAATTGGTCTTCTAATGATTCAAAAATAGAAAAATTATTTTTTTTAAATGTCATTACAAAAAAATTATTTTTGAACTCTTAATTAAAAATTAATTAAACAAATTTTTACTTATTTTTCCTCCCTCAAAAAAATTTTGGATTGAGAGATATGCGGAAACCAACAAAGATAATTATACAATAATTTCAAAGATAATTATACAATAATTTATTAGAATTTTCTCTTTGAAAAAATGCACGATCAGTTATCAAGTTTTCAATTAGTACTATCACTTAATTCAGTAAGGGATAGCGCAAAATACCAGTTTCGAAAAAAAACTATTTAAAATTTAGTATCCAGAAAAAAATTCTTAGGAATTTTGTTAGGAAATTTGAAACTTCTATTTTACGCATGCGCCCTCATTAAATTCATAATTTTATAAATACTTAAAATATATTTTTCTTATAAAAAATATCTTTAAAAAATTATTTATCGTGCGTTTTTTCATAAAATGTGAGAAATACATCAAATAGTGTATTATGTGTTGTAAAACATTAAGTACGTTCGTTTTCAGATTGATGTAAAATTTGTTAAGTGTTTTTTTCCATTGTATACACAGGGCGAATTATAATTATTTTTCTTATTAATTAATCTTCAAAGTTGCACCGAATAAGTAAATTTTCAAGAAAAAAAATCTGCCTCGGCCAGGATTTGAACCGGGAACACCACTATGTGTGGAGCATTAATCAATTACGCCACCATGGCACCACTCATGGAGAGTCGCGTTCCAGGTTCAAATCCAGACAAGACAGACTTTTTTTTCTTTCTAATAATTATTTGTTCGAAGTAAATATTTTAGATCAAAATTTGTATCAATTAAAAACTATTTAGATTGCAATAATTATAATTTAATTTTTAAATAATGAGTTTGAAAAAAATATTTTGTGTACAATGTATACAATAGAAGCATTAAATGTACCCGTAACATCAATAAAGAAATGGTCCCGTAAGACTAACCACAGTAGTAATAAACCGTGTTTGGTCAGACGGATCCACTTCTGTAGTTTTTTGCGCTTTAATTGCCGATCGGTGAGACCGAAGACCAAAAATTTGTCATTTTGAACATTTATAAAGATTAGAATTAAATAATTAAAAATTAAAAATGTTAAATTATTTTAAAAAGGCCTATTAAAGAGACGACTACAAAATTCTGAAAAACACTCGAAAATAAATTCGAAATAGAAAATTGCAGACAATCTCAAATTTCCGAATTGAAATTTTTTTCGAAAAATAAAAGTCTCGACAGTTTTTAATATTATAGAATTTAAGAATTTCTGAAATAAAATTGCAAACATAAAATATTCGATACTGTAAAATTACCAAATCGAAGAAATTAACAAAATCTTCTAATATTAAATAAATAATGAAATTATAAGTGAAATAAAAAATAGTTTAATTTAACAAAAGTTAATGTTCCGGAATTTTCGAAATCGTGAGTTTTCGAGAATTTTCTTAATTTGCGAATTTTTTAATTTGATTTATTTTTTAAAATTCTTTAGTCGACGGTGTTTTTTTTAATTTACATAATTCCGACACCCACTTTTTAGAAATATGTGAGATTTTTGAGATTTTTTTAGTCAGTAATTTTTTTGTTAATACAAAAATTTACCCTTAGGAAAAAAACTACTTGTTATCAACTTTTTATAAATAAATTAATTTATCATTAGAATCGACTACAAATGTTAAAATTATTAGAAATATTTGAGTTAAGGGAAAAAAAATTTGTGGTTTTGAATAAAAAAAAAATTAATAAAAAAAATCTGAAATCAGTTAATATTTTCTGTATCCTTTTTTAGTTGAGAATTTTAAAACTTTCTATTATTTAAAAAATTATGTCGATTTTTTATATGTATAGTTTTTACCAATGAAAAATTAAAAAAATATTAATTAAAAAAAAAATTTATAATTGATCCTGCTATTTCTTGAACTTGAACCAAAGAAATAAGTTATCATTTTTCTTTTTCGGAAATTTTTTTTCGTGCTTTAGAAATTTTCTAACTTTCGATATTTTCTGCAATTTAAAAATTTTTTAAACTACAGAACCAATTTTTTCCTGTGGAAAAAAATCTAGTATATTACATATATTTAACTTTTTTTAAAAAAAAAGCGTGCAATAAATTTATTAATATTTTTTTCACATTCTCAAAAACTTATAAATTAGGAAAAATGAAAAATTCTTTTTAAATTGTTTATTTTTACTATTTTTCAATAGCAAAAACTGTACTTTAAAAAAACTTTACATAATTTTTACATTTATAGGACATATATTAAAATTCTCATATGAAAAAATAAATTAATTAAAAAATTAAGAATGTTTTCTAATTTTTATCATGCGGTAAAATTTACATTTATATACAATTTTACAAATATTCTTAAACAAATTTTTAATTATTTAAACAACAATTTTTGCTTTAACAAACTTTTTCTCAATATAAATCGTAAAAAATATTATTATTCGGGATAAATGACACAGTTTATATATTTCAATTGTTATACTTGACGTTAAATCTTTTGTTAAAAATATTTTTCAATTTTTCAATTTTTCAATATTTTTTAAATATTTCTTTATAAAATCAGGGAAAGTTAGTATTTTCTGAAAGTCAGGAAACAAATTAACGAATATGTAAAGTAATATTTTTGGTTTAAGAAATTAATTATTTAAACAAATTTTATTCGTTTAAAATATTTTTTCTTCTGTAAATCGTGGAAAGTTATTATATTTGGGATAAATTATTAATAATAATATTTTTATTCAAAAACAATTAAATTTTTTTTTAACAATTCAGGACCTATAATATAATTGTTTAAAGTATATATTTGTGTAAGCAATTTGTGTTCAGTAATTGCAGAATTTCTTTTAAAAAATTTATTACTAAGTTAATACGGTTTAGTAAAGAATGATATAAAAATATATATTTTTGAAAATATTTGAAAAATATGTTAAAAATAAATCTTCCAAAATAAAAAATAATTGATAACAAGTCGTTATTTTCAATTTTTTAAACTGAGCTCTCCCATTTAAAATCTCATGTTAATTTAAAAAATAGGAAATTTTTTTTTCAAATTACTTAAAAAATTTCAAAAACCTGCCGAGTATCGAAAAAATGTCGGATTTGAATTCTAAAACCCACAACCGAAGTTTTTGACTAGTGATAAATTGTAGATTACTGTTGATAAATAAAAATATAATATAATAAATAAAATAAATTTTTTTTTAAATAAATAAAATAAAATTTTTTTTAAAAACTTAGGACGCACAGATCGTAATTAAATCTCGTGTAAAATATGAATCTGTCTATATTTCATGTAAATTTTGTCATGACTAAAAAAAAGATAGAGTAATTGGAGAGTCGTAAATAAAAATAAAAATGATTAATCGAGTATGTGTATGTTTTTTTGTGTGAAAATGGAGCGATGTGTGCACTAATTACAGTAATAACAATAATTTTAAGGCGAGTTTCAGTTGGGGAAAAAAGTCATAAAAAAGCGACAGAGAAGCGCTGTTCATTTAGTTAATTAAAAAATAACAAAGTCGAGCTTGAACCTTGAACTTTGACTTCTTTCCCGGCCTCGACTCTTCTGAGTTTATGGGAAAATGGAATCTGTATAATGTTTTTGATAAGTTATAGGACTTTAATTGGTACTAGAAAAAAAAATTTTCTAGAGGAACAAGATAGTTAAAAAAATTTTTTTAAAAAAATAGTAAAATTTTTTTTTAAATAATGGTTTATTTATAAAGAAGGAAGCAAGAAAAGAGGAGGAAGTAAATTGTTTAAGTGCTTTAGAATCCAACATGCATTAATATTTGCAAGCTTCTGATTTTCATGCTGCAGTAAAAAAATCCAGCCAGGATTATTTAAATTGTGCATTATTTAAATAATTATGAGCAATAATATTTTTTATGTAACGGATTATCAGTAAAATTTGAATCAAAATCTGTTTTCTGTGAAGAACTTTTAACAATATTTTTGATTTATTTATTTTTTTTTTTTAAGAACTTTTTCATGGCAGTATTTAAAAATCTGGAATTTCTTACTTGCAGATTAGCATTTTTCGTGCAATTTAAGACACTCCTAACAAATAATATTTATCAGGTTACAACATTAAAAAATGTATTTAATGAAAAAATTGTTTATTTATTTATTATTATTATGCCTCTTAAAATTAATTCCAATCAAAAAGACGAAATTTGCGGTTAAAAATTAAAGAAAATTTGTCCTTGTTTAAAAAAATTATTTTAAAAATTAACAATTGTTATCAAGTAATAAAACATTCTACATCTTCTTTATTATTCACAAATTTTTAACGACACAATTTTTTGTAATCTTCTCTTTATTTGTATTACTAGCATAAATAAATGATCACTTTCTTTTTAAATTGAAAATTGGATTTTTTATTTACGTCCAAATTTTTTATCACGTCCAAATATCTTTTATCGTGTCCAAATAAGCCAAAATCTTTTAAACTTTAAAACCTTCAATTTTTTATGTTTTTGTTTTTTTCGGATTTTTTTATAACAAGTTTTTTCGGGGTTTTCCGGCCATTTTGGCAGAATTTTTTTATTAAAAATGTAAAAAATTTTAATTTCAATCTAGGATTTTTATTAAATTAATGAAACAATATTATCATTTGGTTTTTTTGAAATTTTTTTTTCGTGATTTAGAAATTTTTTAACTATGGATTTTTTTCTGTAATTTAAACTTTTAAACTTTAAACCTTTTAAACCTAAAATTAAAATTAAATTTAAAAAGGTTAAATTTTTAGCTTAAGTCTAGGATTTTTAATAAATTAATTAAATAAGATTATTTTTAACAAAATAAAAAAAATTTAATTCATTTAAAATGTCTTTTTTCATTATTTGTAATATTTATGTATTCATATAACAAATATTTTTGTATGTATTATATTATATAATTATAATAATAATTATTGTCTAATTAATTTTTTAATTTATAAATTTTTATTTAAACAATCAGTTTGGATCAAGATTGTAAGTTCAAGATAAAAGTATTACATATAATTTATTATTTAATAAAATG
>JAAAKG020061100.1:0-17835 GCA_010014905.2 Druon quercuslanigerum | reverse complement strand
ACGTACCCAAGTCATAGGTCAAGTGTAAAGTTCAAGGTCAGTTAGAGGTTATTTGAAATTAACAAAGTTTTCCAAGACTGACTGAAGAAAATTTCCCTCGAAAACGACGCATTTTATGCCTTAAAATTATATTTTAAGAATGATTTCAAGAATTTTTTCGCATTAAAACCTTTTAAAATCCTTTAAAGCTTTAAAATTTATTTACGAACTATTCAAGAATGTAAATTTTATTTTTAAAAATTGTTAAGTCTTTTTTTTTTCCTAAAAAGTTTTAAAAATCATGAAAAATGAAAAAAATGGTCTTAAAATCTTCCAGATTTTTTTTCACAATATTTTTAATTTTTTGTAATTTTTGTAATATTTTTTAGTAATTTGTTAAAATTTTTTTAAAAAACAAAATCATAAAAAAAATGTTCCATATTAAATATCGAACACTTTCACTTTAATATTAAAATTTTTTTAAATAGAACTAATATTGTAACGTAAAAAGTTTTGATTAAAGACTCAATAATTTTAACAATTCAAACATGTCTATTTCAAGAAGGATTCAGAATTCAATATTACTACATATTAGGATTAAAAATTTTTTTGATAATTAATGTCAAATTAAACGAATTAAAAATATAATATTTTAGCTAGAGAGAAATTTTTTCACAACTTATAAATAAAAATCTATACAAAACTATATTAAAACATTGTCATTTCCTGGTTTCCCGGTGTAGCAATTGTCCTGAATTTGAAAAAAGAGTGTGAAATTGAATAATTTTTATTCGATTCAAGTGCGCTATTAGATAGTTTTCAACGAGATTAGATTTTCTACATTAAATATAAAGAGACTTTGATAACGGTTAAGGCCTTATTTAAATAGAAATAAAATCAATAATATCGATGCCATCATTAAAAAAAGACGATAAAGTCATTAGAAATGCAGTTTCTATTCTCACATCACACATATAATAAAATTCAATAATGACATGAAAGTTACGAGGCGCGCCACTCTTTAGTGTATGTTGACGTCCGTCAAGTGCAATCAGGTGCATTTTATGGATTTCATTTATTTACTAGTAATGTCAGGCGAAATTATCGAGAAAAAAATTACTGTTAAGTCAAGAATGAAATTGAACGAATTCATTATTTCCTTTCTCATTTCCGAAAATTATGAAATTCTTTTACCGAAAGAAATTAATTTTTAAAGCAAAAACAACAATTTATAATGAAATATTTAAATCTTTAACAAAATAAATAAATCTTGAAGCGAATGGATAAATTTTCATACTTACTATGTTAATTTTCAATTAAAAAGTAAATTTTAAAGCACATAGTGGAATTCTCTAAAATGTTCAAACCAAAAAGGACAAGTCCTCAACAAAATAGTTGACTTTATCTTGTAAAAAGTTCCATACACCGAGAATGAGACTGAGCCACGTTTGTAGGTTTTTTTTTTTAATTTTCTGCAATTTCATAAATCGCAATTTCAAAGTAAGGAATTTCATTTATAAAAGTTTATATTATATATAGTTGAGGGTTTGTCCCAAGGATAATCTTTGCTGTAATTTTTTATCGACTGGTGCCGGCAATTCGATAACGAACATAGTTCGTTTCTCGAAGTCAAGAAGAACTATCTCAGGCCTCTAGTGCGCGACAGAAGCAATTGTCGAGAATATGAAGTGTCAGTAAACGCGGCACTTCTTATTTTGGACAATTGACCTTAAAAACAAATAAAGCCTACAAAATAAATAGTTATTCGAAACTTTCATTTTGTATTAAAAAATTATTTTTCCACTCAAACCGAAGAAGACCACGCGCGCATAGTGCGCAATTGATGATGCTACTTAAATAAATAATGTATCATTAAGATGTCATCAGTGAAATGGTATCAGGTTGTAATGGAGGTCACTAGATGTTGAATGACGACCGATTTCGATCAACCTGACGTCGAATGAGTTCGATAGGATCACCGCAGAGAGACACAAAATGACTTGCATCCTTATGATCCGTAATTGCATTACACGAAAGCACTTTTTTTCGACTCTCATTCTCCAATGAGTAGCGGGACAAGATCGTAACGAGACACGATCATCCGACGAAAGTCCGACCATCGGACGGCGATTCAAGGCGCGCTCTCTAATCATAATGATTACGTTGTGAAATAGCTGCGGGCCAATGATCTTCAGGGGTAATTAGGTCGGCACAGGGGAAAAAGAAATTGCTCACAATTCCCTAGAATTTTCCTTTTTTCCTTTTCCTTTTTTGGCGTCATTCAGACGACCCTCAATGGTTTTCTGATTTCCAGACCTACTCTTAATGTCAAATCAGATTCCTTAATCCGATCCTTAATCGATTTTAACCTTAGTTTTCTTATATTGTTTTTTCCTGATTAATGCAGGCAGTGTTATAGCTCAATTGGCCAATAATGACATAGGCCTCACAGTTCATATTATAGAAAAAAAAGAGAGAAATATAGGAAACTTTTTCACGAAACTAGGGTACCTTTAGAGAAATAAAAAATTATAAAAGAGAATTGATTAAATTAAATTTAAGATTCTTTTTCGAATTCGAAGATTAAAAATTGTCTTCTATTTACAAGATTGTTTGCACCTATCTTATTTTTATTCTTTTTAAACTTTCTAGAATATTGAATCCCTTTTAAGTTAATTTTTTTTAAGTTTTTGTGGTGATGCGAAAATTCGTCTTTCAATCATTCACAAATTCAATCTCTCGGGAGTAGTAAATTTTTATTGTTGATGTAAAGAGAATAATTAATTTTTTATCGCGAACCGCAACCGAGCCTGGCTCAATTTATGGTCAGTGTTACTTTGATACTGCCAACTTCCACATGTATTTGCTCACAACTGGATAACTTTTTCTAAACAAACTTGTTTTGCCTCATTTTACAAACATTTCCGCTTATGATTGGACTTTGCTTATTCTTCAAATGTTCACTTAGATTTTACAGAATGTTTTTTTCGCATTCCCTTCAATTATATTTTTTTTTTGAAAACTCGAACTATAATTCTTTTGGAAAAGTCCCTAAGCCAACTAAAACTATCATGATTTAATTAAATCACCTGCTCCAAGCAGAGTTGGGTAGTAGCTTCTTACAATAACTAAGTTACAGTAAAGTTACGTTATTTGTAACTTTTGTTACTTTTTTACTATTTTTAAAATTAACTTATAACTTACCTTAGTTACGATTTTTTCAGTGACTTGAAACTTTAAATTAAATTACTTTTATGTTCCTTTGTGTTTTTTTTATCTCTTACTCTCTTTTTTTTATCTCTTACTCTCTTGAAATCAAGTGTGATTGACTTCAAGTTAAAATATTTTTTGGGTAAAATATTATCAACTAATTAATTTTTCCTTAAGAATTTATCTATTTCAATTACAAACTTAACAACTTGGTAGAAAATTCAACTATTTGGTTAAAAAGTAAGTCTTTTGTTGAAAATTCAACTATTTGGTTAAAAAGTAAGTCTTTTGTTGAAAATTCATATTTTCGGTTTAAAAATGCAAATGTTTTGTAGAAAATTAATTTTTTTGGCTTGAAAATTCAACAATTTAGTGGAAATTTTGTATATTTTTTCATTCAAACTTGGTAAAAAATCTCTTTTTTTTTGTTGCAAATTCAACTATTTTTGTAAATATTATTCTTATTTGGTTGAGGATTCAGCTATTTTGTTAAAAATTCGCCTTTTTTGGTTGAATTCGACTAATATGTCTGATTTCGAATTAAAATGTTTTTTGGTTCAAATGACATAAACTATTATATATTTTGCTGATAATTGATCTATTTTGGTTGAAAATTTACGTGTTTTATTAATAAATCAACTATTTTAGTAGAATTTTGAACTAATTGATTAAAAGATTAAACTCTGTTGTTGACGAATTTTTTGAAAATTCGAGTTTTTATATTTTTAGATGACAATATATTTCCTTGGTTGAAAATTAAAATATGATACAAAATATAAAATATAAAATACAATAAATTAAAATATTTTTTTTATAAATTTGAACTGTTTGATTGAGTTGAACCTTTTTGTGGAATATTCGTCTTTTTGGTTGAAAATGGTAGAAAAATGGAATGTTCGATTTAAAATTGACTTCTTTTTTGCAAATTAACTTTTTTTTTTGTTTGAAAATTCAACTGCTTGTAGAAAATTCGTCTTTTAGGCTTAAAAATTGAACAATTTAGTGAACATTTTTTTCCTTCTTTGTTCAAAATTCGTCTTTTCCTTTCATAATTGACCTCTTTTGATCAAAAATATCTTTTTTTGTAGAAAATTCAACTTTTTTTATTGAAAATTAATCTGATTTGATTGAGGATTCAGCTGTTTTGTTGAAAATTATTTTTTGTTACTTCAATTGAAGACTTTTTGGTATTAAATTATTTTTTTTTTTTTGAAATAATATAAATTATTATATTTTTCTTTGAGAATTAATCTATTTTAGTTGAAAAGTAACATATTTTGGGAAAATTTGGACTATTTAGTTTAAAAAAAACGAAATTGGTGTTGAAAATTCATACTTACAGTTTCAAAATTTAAATATTTTGTTAAAAAGTGTTGTTTCTGGTTTGAATATTGTCTTTCCTAGTATAAAAATTTAAGTAAAGGGTTTAGATATTTTTTTGAAAAATCATCTTTTCCGGTTGACAATTTAACTATTTGGTTGAAATTCACACTAATTTCTTAAAAATTCAGTTGTTTGGTTGAAATTTCATAATTTTTGTGAAAATTTCATCTCTTTTGTTTAAAAGTGTTCCTTTTTGTTAAATTAACTAATTACTTTCTTAATAAATTTGTTGACTTCTTTGGTTAAAAATACAGTTTTTTGGTTGAAAATTCAACTATTTTGTTAAAAAGTCATCTAATTTGTTGAAAATTCAATATTTTTACTTGAACTGTTAGAAATGTAATGCTTTTAAAATTAAATCATAGAAAATCTGTCTTGTCCGAAAGTGGAAAAATTTGAGACCCTGACTGAATTTCAAAATGGAATCCTAAATCTAGATCAATTTTACTAAATTTATTCGAACTGATGTTAAGGTATAGCAATTATAAGTACTTTTTTCTGCAGACATGTTAATTTGCAAATAATATTTTAAAACTATTTTATTAGTCGGAAATTATGAATTGCACATAGTGCCGAAAAACGAGGGAATAGAATTTCTAGAATTAAATATGCAAGTCCTGCTCCTAACTTAAAAATTCAATATGAATAAATAATTGTTTATTCACTTTAACTAATACTTATTTATTTTTAGATTAAGTTTTTATGAATTCTCATCTTAGTTATTTTGATTATTATATAATGAAATTAAGTAAGTGAAAAAAGTCAAGTAATTGTAACTAGTTACCTTTTTTCGCTAAGTAACGTAACTGTATTAAGTCACTAAAAAAAAAAACTGAGGCAGTAACACGAGTTATCAAAGATATCTGGAATCTTCATCGCAAGGATCCACCCCGATGCACAAGTGCTCTGTACTTTGCGACGAGGATAAATTGCGTGGAAGAGGGCATGAAGAAGAAAAGCGGATCATATCGAATAAATAATGATATACATGCATCGTCATTTTGCTATCATGCGGCAGTTGAGGCGTCCCAGCGTTTAGAAAGGAACGTCAGGGCACTTGGGAGGGCGAGAGACGGTTGCGACTCTCGCCTCAGAATGCCTCATAAGGGCCGCAGTGCGCGAGTACTCAGTCGAGTATACTGCGCAATATTGTGCGTTCCAATTGGAAACGAATCATACGGCAATGACTGTTTACGTTTCTAGGGTACCAATTTAGGAACAAGGCTTGGAGTGTATTGATTATACATTAGAGTAGTCCAAAAATGCATTAAAACTTTTTTTTCGAATTTTGATGCAAAACTCTAATTATCACTTATGAGTTTCTTTTGGTGACCCTATCACTTATGGGGCTGATATTTAAATATATAAATGATTTATTTGTATTCTGTAGTACTCAGGAACAAAAAGAACAATCTGAAAAGAATTATTATACTCACGGAGACCTTGATAAGAAGTTTTTGGAAATTTGACTCACCTGAAACAAAACAAAACAAAAAATTATTAGAATAATAATACAATATCCTACAATCGATTAAGCGTTGTTTTTTTATTTTTCAAGTATTTTAATCTTGTTATATTTTTAATGTACAAACTTTAAAAAACGGAATAAAAAAATAAATAATTAAAATTTTTAAATAAAAAAATATATTATCTTTGACAATTATTTAATGTGCCTCTTCAAGCAATTCCCTAACTTCATCCCCACTTTTTGCTAACTTTTCCAGAAAAATAAAAATCCCTTAGTTTTCTCTGATTTCCAAGTTTTGCCTGACCTACACACATTGGGGAAAAAATGAATTTTTTTGTTAAACATAACGTGCAGTCCGCAAATATTGACCGATTGGGAGGGAAATTTTTTTAAACAAATCTAATAAAATTTCAGGGAAAGTTGTCTAGCCTAATTTTTTTATTTAGTTTTTCAATTTTTTTATGAATAAAAAATGATCATTTTTTATATTCTATAATTTTCACTAATTTTACGTTTTTTAAAGTTTCATTGCAAGAAATATGAATGGTTATTATTATAAATAAATTCAATAAACAAATGAATTAGTCAGGCATTTGTCGACAGAAAAATTTGTTTTCTTCGATGAAAGTTTCTTTAAATCAGAAACCTCATGACAATTTCAGTTAATTTTATACTTTGTTGATAAATTTTTATTTATTTAAATTTTATGATTTTTTATTTTTACCTATTTTTTTTTATTTTTTTTTTTTATATATTTTTTCAACCATTTTAAGGACCAAGCCTTGATCTCGTTAAACAAAAATTCTGAAAAAATTCAGGAACAATGTATTGTCGTTTTCTGATCGATTTTTGCAAAATAATTTTTTTCAAGTTTTATATATTTTTCGCTTTCTATTATGTATACAATAGCTTAAAACCACCTTGCGATATGCGGAACAGTCCACTTTGATCTAATGCACGCATTAATTTTTCGAAATTTTAAGGGTTAAACAATTAAACATATTAATTAAACAAATGCATTCTCCGGGCCCAGTCCTTTTAATTGAGAACTTGATGATAATTTTAGCAACATTCATAATTAGTTGATAAATTTTATGTTTAAAAAAAAATGTATCAAACAAATGCATGATGTCAGTTTTTTCAAATCAGGCACCTCATGATAATTTCAGCAAAATTTATAAAATGTTGGTAAATTTTATGATAATTTAAGGAAAATAATTACACAAATGCATTATTCAAGCATTTGTCGACGAAAATATTAGTTTATTTCAATACCAGTTCTTTTAATTGGGAACTTCATGATAATTTTAGCAACATTTATAATTAGTTAATAAATTATATGTTTTTAAACAAATTTATTTTTAAAGAATGCATTAATTGCCGTCGAGAAATGCCCAAAAAATGAATTTGTTAAATTAATTTGTTTAAAAAATCATAAAATTGATCAAAAAATTATACATTTTCCTGAAATTATTATGAGCTTCCTAATTTTTATTAAACTTTTAAATTAAAGGATGAATTTTTTGTAAAACAGTTAAATTATCAATAAAAATAAACTTGTAACTAAACAGTTGCATTTTCACTAAAAAAAGAGGAAATTTATAATCAAGAATATTAATTTTGTACCAAAAAAGACATTTTTTTCACAAAATAATCAAATTCTCAACCAGAGATGTACCTTAAAGGAAAAATTGTAACAAATTTTTTCAACTTTTACTTAAGTAATTGAATTTTTAATTACAAAGATTAATTTTCAGCAAAATAGTCCAACTTTCAAACCAAGATATGAATTTTTAACTGAAGTGATGAATTTTCATAAGGAATATTTAAATTTTATAAAATGTTGGTAAATTTTATGATTATTTAAGGAAATGAATTGAACAAATGCATTATTCAAGCATTTGTTGACGAAAATATTAGTTCTTTTCGATACCAGTCCTTTTAATTGTTGACAATTTTAGCAACATTTATAATTAGTTAGAAATTTTATGTTTTTAAACAAATTTATTTTAAAATTGAATTAATTTCCATCGACAAATGCCCGAAAAATGAATTTGTTTAAGTAGTTTGTTTAAAAATCATAAAATTGATCAAAAAATTATAAATTTTCCAGAAATTATCATAAGGTTCCTAATTTAAAAAACTTACAGAAGAAAACGCGTTTTTCTGTCGACAAATTCCTGAATAATGAATTTGTTTATTAAAATGTTCATAATATTAATAACAATAATCCTAAGAAAAAGTTTTATCATTATATTCCTTTTTCGACCAAATTCCTTACAATATAACTTTAAAAAAACGTTAAATTATTTAAAATGATAGAAAAAACATTTTCAACAAATAATTTGTTTTTAAAATTTTTTCGCTTATTATATCATGATGGAATATTTTTACATAATGTAGATCTATGAAACGTGGGTGATTAAAAAGAATTTTTCTATCACTGACAAGCTCCAAGACACTCAAATATAAAAATATTCCATTTTTTCGACACATTTGTTTATTTATTTTAAAAAAATGGAAAACTAAATAAAATATCAAACTTGATGGCTTTTTTTTGTAAATCATCAGTTTTTTAAATATTTTTCATTCCAATACAAATAAATATAGCAAAGATTCTTAGTTCAGATAGTCTAAAAAGAGCAATAAAGTGATATAAAGAAAAATTACAGCGGTACATTGAGTCTTGGATTCCGGCAAGTATTCAATGAGAAGGAAATTTTCTATCGTCTACTATAAAGTTATTTAATGACTTTCGGTTTCGTATCTTTAAATGAAGGAAATTGAATCTCAGTAAAAGTGAAGAAAGGTCTCCCGAAAAGTTCGAGTGAAAGTTCTAAAGTTGCTCGCCGCCTATTTGTCTTCAGCACCTTACTAATTAATCATCGAAAAAAATTGATGAAGAATAAAGTAGGTCTCATCTAGAAAAAGAGAAACATACAGACGTAAAAAAATCGATAAACGGTTTTATGTTTCATGATTGATTTTTTTTGGGTGGTGAAAAAACTTAATTTTCAAAATTCCCGGGCATTTTTTTGATTTTTTTTCAGAAAAAATATTTCATTTTCTCTGACTATGTATACTTTAAGACAAACATTTTAGCTCGTAACATTGTTAGCACAGAATTTTTTATATAAATTTTCGAAAAAATAGTTCAATATTGGATTCATTAATTTTATTAAATTGTACAATTTATTCAACAAAACAATATCTGGGTTTTCTAACAAGAAAGAAAACTTTTTATCATAATACTTAAATTTTCAACATAATAGATTAACTTTTACCAAAAAAGATAAATTTTCAATCCTAAATGAATGTTTCATGAATTTTGAATCCAAAAAGACGAATTTTGTCTCCAAATAACCGAATATTAAATAAAACAGGACCACTGAATTGCCCAACAAAAAGATGACTTTTTAACAAAATAATTAAATCTTAAATAAAATAAATAAATAAAAAAAGCTGAAGTTTCTACCAAAAATATGACCTGCTAATGCATTTTTAATAAAAACAAAATTTTTGATGAATGATTAATGCAAATTGAGGGATGTTCTCTCCAAAAAGACGAGTATTCAACAAAACAACAGCTAAATCTTCTATAAAAGGAACGACTTTTTAACCAAATAATTCACTTCTTAACACAATATTTAAATTTTTAACCAAATACTTGAATTTTCTGACCAAAAAGATGAATTTTCAACCAAATAACTGGATTTGAAAAAAAAAACCTAAATAAAAAACAACTACATGTATTATTAGAATCTTTAGAAGCAACGAAATTAACTTTTAACCAAACATTTACATTTACAAATCGATAAACAAATTTTCAACGAGAAATAAATTTTTAGCTAAGATTATCAATTTTCCAACCAAACGGACAAATTTTTAATTAATAAAGATTTTTCAGTAAAGAAAGAAATAAAGTTTATCCAAATTATTAAACTTTTAAACTAAAAGATGAATTTTTTGTAAAACAGTTAAAAAACTAAAAAAGAGAAAATTTCTAACCAAGATTACTAATTTTCTACCAAAAAAGACGAATTTTTTAACAAAATAATCAAAATCTCAACCAGGGATGAAACTTAAAGGAAAAATTGTAAGAAATTTTTTCAACTTTTACTCAAGTACTTGAATTTTCAATTACAAAAATTAATTTTCAACAAAATAGTCCAAATTTCAAACCAAGATATGAATTTTCAATTAAAGTGATGAATTTTCATGAGGAATATTTAAATTTTCAGTTAAATTAATTTTTAAACAAAAAAAAGTAACGAATTTTTAATCAGAGATGAATTTCAGACTAAAATGACGAATCTTTAAATAAAAATGAGTTATATTGAAGTGGTTTAACCTAAAGTTAAAAATGTTAACTCAAAATATACTAATTTTATATCAAAAACAATCGGATTCAACAATAAAGCCGAATTACGAACAAGAATATTATATGTTATTAATTAATTTAATAACTATTAATTAATATTTTTTATACAATAATTAGAATTTTATTTAATAATTTTAACTTAATTTCCAGAATTCTCTAACTTTATCTGCGGTGAAAACTAGACAATAGATGAACTTTTACCAAAAAAGATAAATTTTCAATCCTAAATGAATTTTTCATGAATTTTGAATCCGAAAAGACGAATTTTCTCTCCAAATAAACGAATATTAAATAAAACAGTACCACTAAATTCTCCACCAAAAAGATGACTTTTTAATAAAATAATTCAATTTTAAATAAAATAGTTGAATTTTTAACCAAATAATTTAATTTTTCAGAAGGCAATTCGGTTGTCAACAGAAAAAAAACAATTTTTTATAAAAAATAACAAGTTATCTGTCCAAATAGAGTAAATAGATAAATGTTCATGAAAAAGCTGAATTTTCTACGAAAAATATGACCTGTTAACAAAATACTAGAAGTTTTCGAAAAAGTAGTTGAATTATTACCAAAAAAATGCATTTTTAATAAAAACACAATTTTTGATGAACAATTAATGCAAATTGAGGGTTGTTCTCTCCAAATAGACGAGTGTTCAAGAAAACAACAACTAAATCTTTCACAAAAAGAACTACTTTTTAACCGAATAATTCAATTCTTAACACAATATTTAAATTTTTAACCAAATAATTGGATTTGAAAAAAAACCTAAATTAAAAACAACTGCATTTATTATTAGAATCTTTAAAAGCAACGAAATTAACGTTTAACCAAACATTTATATTTACAATCGAAGTAGTTGAACTTTAGCAAAAAATAAACGAATTGTCAACTGCAAATGAATTTTTAACTAAAATTATCGGTTTTGCAAACAAATAGACGCATTTTTAATAAATAATGATTTTTCAGTAGAGAAACATACAAAGTTCATCCAAATTATTAAACTTTTAAATTAAAAGATAAATTTTCTCTAAAGCAGTTAAATTACCAATAAAAATATTAAGAATATTAAGTATTCTTAATATTAAGTTTCTATCAAAAACATGACTTTTTAACCAAATAATTAAATTTTAAATAAAATAGTTGATTTTTTAACAAAACAATTGAATTTTTCAGAAGGAAGTTCTATTTTCAAAAAAAAAAGAACAATTTTTTTTTTAAAACGCGTTATCTGTCCAAATAGATTAAATAGATGAATGTTCATAAAAAAGCTAAATTTTTTACCAAAAATATGATCTGTTAATGCATTTTTAATAAAAACAAAATTTTTGAAGAATGGTTAATGCAAATTGATTTTCGCTCCAAGTAGACGAGTATTCAACAAAACAACAGCTAAATAATAATAACCAAATAATTCAATTCTTAACACAATAGTTGAATTTTTAACCAAAGACCTTAATTTTCTACCTAAAAAGATTAATTTTCAACCAAATAATTGGATTTAAAAAAAAAAGTAAATAAAAAACAACTGCATGCATTATAAGAATCTTTAAAATGAACAAAATTAACTTCTAACCAAACATTTACATTTACAATCCAAGTAGTTGAACTTTATCAAAAAATAAACGAATTTTCAACTGAAAATATCAGTTTTGCAAACAAAAAGACAAATTTTTAATAAATAAAGACTTTTCCGTAGAGAAGGAAATAAAGTTCATCCAAATTATTAAACTTTTAAATTAAAAAATAAATTTTCTCTAAAACAGTTAAATTACCAATAAAAATAAATTTGTAACCTAACAGTTATATTTTCACTAAAAAAGAGGAAATTTCTAACCAAGAATATTAATTTTCTACCAAAAAACATGACTTTTTAACCAAAAAAATCAATTTTAAATAAAATAGTTGAATTTTTAACCAAATAATTTAATTTTTCAGACGGCAGTTCTATTTTCAACAGAAAAAGAGCAATTTTTTATAAAAAATGACGAGTTATCTGTCCAAATAGAGTAAATTGATGAATTTTCATAAAAAGCTGAATTTTCTAACAAAAATATGACCTGTTAACAAAATAATAGAAAAATTTTCAAAAAATTAGTTGAATTTTTACCAAAAAGATGCATTTTTAATTTTAAACAAATATTTAATTTTCCCTGGCTATGTATATTTAAAGACTAACATTTTAGAATTTTCAACATAATAGATGAATTTTTACAAAAAAAAAAATAAATTTTCAATCCTAAATGAATTTTTCATGAATTTTGAATCCAAAAAGACGAATTTTATCTCCAATTAAACGAATATTAAATAAAACAGGAAAACTGAATTGTCTACCAAAAAAGATGAGTTTTTAATAAAATAATTCAATTTTAAATAAAATTGATGAATTTTTAACCAAATATTTTAATTTTTCAGAAGGAAGGTCTATTTTCAATAGAAAAAGAACAATTTTTTATAAAAAATGCTGAATTTCCTACCAAAAATATGACCTGTTAACAAAATACTAGAAATTTTCGAAAAAGTAGTTGAATTGTAACCAAAAAGATGCATTTTTAATAAAAACAAAATTTTTGAAGAATGATTAATGCAAATTGAAGGTTGTTTTCTCCAAATAGACGAGTATTCAATAAAACAACATCTAAATCTTCTACAAAAAGAACGACTTTTCAAAAATATTTCAATTCTTATACAATAGTTTAATTTTTTAACGAATCTTTGAATTTTCTACCTTAAAAGATAAATTTTCAACCAAATAATTGGATTTGAAACAAAACCTAAATAAAAAATAATTATTAGAATTATTAAATTAATAGAATCTTTAAAAGCAACAAAAGTAACTTTTAACCAAAGATTTACATTTACAATCCAAGTAGTTGAACTTTAGCAAAGAATAAACGAATTTTCAACTAAAAATGAATTTTTAACTAAAATTATCAATTTTCCAACCAAAAGGACGAATTTTTAATAAATATTTTTCCGTTGAGAAAGAAATGAAGTTCATCCAAATTATTAAACTTTTAAACAAAAAAAAAGAATTTTTTCCAAAAGTGTTAAATTACCAATAAAAATAAATTTGTAACGAAACAGTTGCATTTTCACTAAAAAAGAGGAAATTTCCAACCAAGAATATTAATTTTCTACCAAAAGAGACGAATTTTTAATAAAATAATCAAATTCTTAACCAGAGATGAACCTTAAAGGAAAAATTGTAACAAAGTTTTGCAAATTTTACTCAAATAATTTTTAGTTCATCAATTTTTAGTTTAAAAAATTCATTTTCAAACAAAAAAAAGAAACGAATTTTTTATCAAAGAGATGAATTTCAAACTAAAATGACGAATCTGCAAATAAAAATGATTTCATATTGATGTGGTTTAACCTAAAACCAATTAGATCAATTTCCAAACAAAAAGTCGAAAATATTATATGTTATTAATTAATTTAATAACTATTTTATTATGATTTTTATAAATAATAAGAATTTTAACTTCATTTCCAGAATTCTCTAACTTCATCTGCTTGAAACTAGACCACCAAACCTCTTTGTTTTCAGGGTCGCTGGATCCGATTCTGATGTCAGATTCGTTCCATCATAACAGGTTTTGCGAAAATAAGCCTTTTCTGCCTTTAAAATATAACAAAAAGCTAATTTTCTCAAAAAACCTGATGTGATAGAGCAAGTCTGACAGCAGATTCGGCTCGAGGGATACCAGATAAGATCCCTGGTTTCCAGGTTTATTTATTATTATTCAAGTTTCTGTTTTCCAAAAGGAACTGTATTTATATTCCCGTTATAAAATTATTGAAAAAATTAAAAGTAATTGACAAAAAAAAAAGTGGAACTGTATTTTTTGGTCCAGAGTGTCAACCATGGAGAAATTAAATTAAGCTTCGCGAAAAATTGAAAGAGTAATTTAGGAGGCTGCATTCATTCGGCCCTTTCTTGTCAATCGCACCGCTGCTTACTTTTTGTGCACCAGACTGACGAGTCACATTTTGCTTATACACCACGTAGAATAATAATCAATCAACTCGTTGACGTTGCAAAGTGTTTTTTTTTTTTTTTTTTTTGGTTTAAAAATTGCAAAATCAAGTCTCGCAAAAAGTCAAATTGATGGGAATTTGATATTTAGTTTCAATATAGTTTTTTTATTGATGAAGAATAAAAATCCAGGTTAAGGGCGAGAGTCTTCCAAATTGGAACACTGAGTAATAATTATCTTATTGTCGTGTGTGAAACATGAAAGGTATTTTATGATATTTGATAGAATACTGACGCTTACATCAGCTTTACATGATTTCTGTTGATGAGTAGATAAAAAATCCCATATGCGATAACGTATCTTTGCTGACACCCAACAATATTCGTCAAGACTACAATAAGAGATTCTACATTTCGCGATAGTATCATAATCCGAGACCTTGGCACGATTGGATATTTAATTTTGTCGAGTTAGTAGTTGCTAAGAACTTTTAATATTCGACCTTCAATTCATGTTGACTTATTAATAAAAAATATGAGAACAATTTTTATGCAAATTTTTCTAATTGCGAAAGTACAGATTATATTAATATGATATTACGACTTATGTACGGTTGACTCGTTTTCATTTTGCTTGATAAACTGAGTTGCTACAAGATCAGATATTTCGAAATTCCATGACTTTTCTCTGACTAATTTTTTATTTTTCCGCGTCCTTTCAGGACTTTTTTTTAGTACAAACAATCTTACACCTAGAAGACCAATAACGGACTAATTTTTAAATCCTAAAAAGGAATTTCCAACAGTGAAGTTGAATTTCCAGCCAAGAATGATAATTCAGTTAATAATGATTAAAATATTATGAAAAATAATTGAATTTTCAACAAAAGCGTTGAATTTTCAAACAAAAAATATTTTTAGACAATAAAGAAAACATACAGTGTGTGGCAGTGGGGCCACACGAAGGAAGTAAAACTTTAATGGATTAACTTTGAAATTTTTTGTGAATTTTTAATTAGATGGCAAAATAAAAGAGTGAGCAGAGAGAGAGAGTATACATGCTTAGCTTAGTTTGACGGTAGTGGGGATATAGAGGAAGAGTCTTTAGATCAATAGCAAATTGTCACACAAAAGAAGTTTCACTTTTAAAAAATCTGATCCAAAATAATTGAGTTTGCAAGCCAAAAATTCAAGTTTTCAACAAAGTTAATGGTTTTCCAACTAAAAAATATGACTTTTTAATGCAAAAATGAAAGAATCATATTTTCAGTCAAAGTAAATCCATCTCAAACAAGAACAATTTTTAACCAAATACTTAGATTTCCAACAACAAAAAAAGTCTTAACTGAGGTGATGAATTTTCAACCAAAAGAATTATTTTTAACAAAATGGTGCAATTTTGAACACAAATGATGAACTTTCAAACAAATAAAATAAATTTTCTACAAAAAGGTTAAATTTTCAACAAAAAAATGAATTTCTAACTAATGTGATGAAGTTTCAACTAATAAGATTATTTATATACCAAAAAAGATGAATTTTCAACGAAATTATTCAATTTTCACCAAAATATCGCAAAAATTATTGATTAAAAAAAATGTTTGTATTTTAATAATTGAAATTTTTTTTTCGAGAATTTTAAACTAAATAAAAAATAAATGTTCAAAAAATAGTTAAATTTTTAACCAAACAGATAAATTTTCCGCCAAGAAGATTAAATTTCTATTACCAAAAAAAAATTTTAACCAAAAGTATAGTTCAATTTTCGGTTAAATAAATACTTTTTTTTTAATTTCCACCAATGACATTTCTTTACAAAAAAAAATTATTGTTAACAAAACAAAACACTTTTTTTTATCAAAAGTTGAATTTTTATATCGAAAATATGAATTTTCAGCAAAGTTTGCGTAATTTTTCAACCAAAACTAATAATATTACTTATATACCAAAAAGATGAATTTTCAACGAAATTGTTGAATTTTTACCTAAAACAGATAAATTTTTAACTTAAAGTAGTTCTGGTGCCAAAAATATCGCAAAAATTATTATTGATAAAAAAAATTATTGTATTGTAATAATTGAAATCTTTTTATCGAGAAAAAATATTTCTATAAATCTACTGTTTCTAAACAGTTTTGAAATCAAATTTTTCTTATAGCAGAAATATTAAAGCCATTTGTTTAAAAAAACTTTTTTAAACAAATAGTTTTATTTAAAGATTACTTAATTATTTGTAAAATTGGAAACAATCATGATTTAGGGAATGCTTTGCACGGAACAATAAACTGTAATTTATTAATATTGAACCATTTTTAGAAAATTGGTAAGAATCGATAAAGTGCAAAAATGTTTAAAAGCTTACAAAACTTTTTTCCTCAGAGGCCTGATTTTTGGCATGATAACTGCTTAAAAATAAAATAGATAAATTTTTCGAAAGAAAATTAATTTTAAAATAAAGTAGATAAATTTTTCGTAAGAAAATTAATTTTAAACAAAATAAAATAAATTTTCAAAAAATAGTTAAATTTTCAACTAAACAGATCAATTTTCCGCCAAGACGATTAAATTTCTATCAACAAAAAAAAATTTAACCAAAAGTATAGTTCAATTTTCGATTAAATTCATTTTTTTTTAATTTCCACCAATGACATTTTTTTACCAAAAAATTTTTTTTAACAAAACAAAACACTTTTTTATCAAAAGTTGAATTTTAATACCGTGAATATGAATTTTCAGCAAAGTTTGGGTAATTTCTCAACCAAAATTAATAAGATTACTTATATACCAAAAAAAATTAATTTTCAACGAAATTATTGAATTTTCACCTAAAACAGATAATTTAAATTGATAATAAAAAATGATTGTATTTTTTTATTTTTTTATTTTAATTAATTAATTAATAAAAAAATTTATTATTAAATATTATATAATATATAATTAAAAATTAATTTAAAAAAAATTAATTAATTTTAATTTAATTTTTTATTTTTAAAGTAAATTTTTCTTATAGCAGAATTCATTGAAACCATTTTTTTAAGAAAACTTTTTTGAACAAATAAGTTTATTTGAAGATTATTTAATTATGTGTAAAATTGGAAAAAATCATGATTTAGGGAATATTTTCCACGGCATAATAAACTGTAATTTATTATTAATGAATCATTTTTAGAAAATTGGTAAGAATTGATAGAGTGAAAAAATGTTTAAAAGCTTACAAAACTTTTTTCCTCGGAGGCCTGATTTTTCGGATGACAATTACCTTAAAATAAATATATTATAAAAATAATTTTAAACTAAATAGTTAAATTATTAATTTTACATGTTAATTTTGTGTATCTAATGGTCTATATCAATATTATTAAAATATTGATAAATCTTAAGATTGTGAAAAAAATGATCCTGGGATCAGATCCCAGCGGAGTAAGAGACTAT
>JAAAKG020061089.1:0-17835 GCA_010014905.2 Druon quercuslanigerum | reverse complement strand
TATTCGGGAAAGTTCTGATTTGGGAATATTCTAATTCGGGAATTTTATTTTTCTAGAATTCTATTGTTCCGAAATTGTCTAATTGAAGAATTTAATTAATAAAAAATTTTATTATTCGGGAATTTTCTAATTCAGGAATTTTATTATTATTCGGGAAAGTTCTGATTTGGGAATATTCTAATTCGGGAATTTTATTTTTCTAGAATTCTATTGTTCCGAAATTGCTTAATTAAAGAATTTAATTAATAAAAATTTTTATTATTCGGGAATTTTCTAATTCAGGAATATTATTATTAGGAAATTTTCCTATGCTTGAATTTTATTATTCAGAAATATTCTAATTCAGGAATTTTATTATTCAGAAATTTGCCTGTGCTTAAATTTTATTATTTGGAAATATTCTAATTCAGGAATTTTATTATTCAGAAACTTTGCTATTCGGGAATTTTATTATACGAGAATTGTATTTTTCGGGAATTTTCTCATTTAGAAATTTCATGATTAGGAAATTTTTCTATTCGGAAATGTTCCGATTCGGGAATTTTCTAATTCAGGAATTTTTTTATTCGGGAATGTTCTAATTCAGGAATTTGATTATTAGGAAATTTTCCTATACGGGAATTTTATTATTCGGGAAAGTGCTGATTTGGGAATATTCTAATTCGGGAATTTTATTTTTCTAGAATTCTAATGTTCCGAAATTGTCTAATTAAAGAATTTAATTATTAAAAAATTTTATTATTCGAGAATGTTCCGATTAGGAAATTGCATTTTTTGGAAATTTTATTAATCGGAAATTTTATTTTCGGACTTTGTCATTCGGTCCATAATTACATGAATTTTTTATAATTTAAGAAGTTTCCAGAAATATTAGATGCAAGCTTCTTTATACATTGTTCTATTTTGTTATTTTTTAAATTAAATATTTTTTAAAATACGGTTTTCTTTATATAATTAATTAGAACGCGAAAACCGGAAGATTTTTTTGATTTATTTGAATTGAACGAATATTTTATGTCATTTGAGCTTCTCTAAACATTATTGACAAGGTTTTAAAGGTACTTTTTTAAATTGTATTATTTAGTTTTTTTAAAATTTAAGTTAAGAAGAGGAAAATCAGGCATTTTGTTACTTATTTCTTGTAATTAAATGACTTTTTTTAATCATGATCAATTTTTAAATAAATTTAATTTTTCAATTATAATTATATATTTATCAAAATGACATTTACAAGGATTTAAAAAAATTATTTTAATATATTTTTTTTTTAAATTGAAAAAAAAATTCTAATCGTTTAATTTTTTAAAACACCAAAACTCGAATTTCGTCAAATTTCTTTTTTATTCAAACGAATTCAAATATATTTGTAATTTTTTAATTAAAAAAAAATTGTACAATGTTTTTAGTTCTAAATTAAAATCTCTTTTCGTAATATGTTAGGCTATAAAACGAATTTCATAATCCAATACGTTTATCGGATTATATAATAACAGTAATCATATCTCGATTTTTTTTAATTCATTAAAAAACAAATTAGCATTTCAATGACAATAAAAATATTGAACACGATTATCTCTATTCGCACACATTTCCACCAATTTCTGACCAATTTCATCTCAATGATAATAATAATAATAGTAAACAAAGGAAGAAACGCGTCAAAACAATGCAAAAAAGTGCATTCAGAATGTGCAACAAAAATAAACTAAAAAATCTAACAAGAAATAAACTATAATTTTAAGGACAAGGAGAAAAATACACTAATCTCACAAAACATACCTCGACAATATCGTCGTCCTTCTTATCCTTGATATCGTCGAAAGCAAAAATCGTCCCTGCCATTCTATCGACGGTCCTCTCACATTTATTCACTCGCTTTCCCCTCACAAATTTTCTTTTCACCAGTCGCAGAAAGCCCAGAAAACCCAGGATACGGACACAAAATATTCCCGAAACGAGTTCCTCACTTCGTGAAATTGAGTTTGACGCTTTCCCAGGGGATTTCCCACGAGGGAGGATACAAATCGAGAATCTAGCAGACGTCAAAACTTTTGCAATTATCTTGATTTCACTCACTCGACGGAGACAACAGCAGGGGATGAAACTTGAAACTTTTCCAACGATTCACTGGGTTTTTCAATGTAAAATGAATGCTCAGACTTCCTCTCTTTAAAAAACTGGCACTGACACTGGGAATTGAAATCACAGACGGAGAATGAGAACTTTTCGAAAGAGGTTGGCTGGGTGGGAAACTGGGAAAGTGAGAACAGAACACCTGGCACTCCTGGCGGTGACTTCTTTCTCGGTGAAAAAATCGCACCAGGACCACGAGGGTCCTTTCCCGATCGAGCGGAGTACAAATTAATGGCAGGAGAGCACTCAGATGAGGATTTCTTTTTTCGAGAATAGCAGTGATTGCAAGCGCGAATTACGAATTGAGAAGGGATTCACTCGTTACCACTTATTGCCTTCAGAGTTCAGCCTTCCCTGGCCTTCCCTTCGCAGGCTTCTCACTTCTCTGCGCTGCTCTCGCTCCTCTGCACCAGTGCGACACAACGATGGCCCTAGGCTCTACTGCGCATGCGATCCGTAAGGCGCTTCATTGGCTGCCGTTCGCGCGCTTATTTGAAATCCCCGTTTGTAACAAAAAAGAATTATTCGGACTACAAAATTTATTTAGAAATCATCAAACTTACAAGCTTTTTTCATTCTCTAAATATAAGTTTTAAAAAATGGCCTTAAATTAAAAGGTGGGTTTTTTGAGAAAATGTTTTTTTAATTTTTTCAGAAACACTGCTGCCATTTGGTTGATTTTGAACCCTTTTTCAATTTTCCGGTGGATTTTTAAGGAAGGAGATAAGCGCTATCAGACTCAAAAAGAAAATGATAAATATTTTTATCAGCCCGAAAGTTATAAAAGTTTTTTTTATTATGTTAATTATTATTACAATTTGAAAAATATTTAACATTTATTCATCTAGAAACTGTAGTTCAAATTTTATCAAAGTTAAATATTAAATAACAACTCAATCCAGTTTATGGATTTAATAATAAAATTCCAGAATAATAAACTTTTCGTAAATTCCAGAAGAAAAAAAAAACGAATAGGGAAATTCCCGAATGTTTAAATTCTCGAACATAAATAATTAAGAATTGTAAAAAATATTATTTTTTATTAAAAATACAATGGTCAAATATTCATAAAGAACAAATAATAATTTTTAAAAATTTATCTAGAAATATATATTTTCAATTACTTTTATTTTTAATTCAAAAAATAATTTTGTATTGTATTGTATTGTATTTTTAATAAATAAATAATATTCAGGAAAATTTAATTATTTAATTTCAAAAGTTTTATATTTTTTGAATCTTCTAGTTTGGATATTTTATAATATGGCAATTTGCTACGGGAAATTTTATTATAAGAGAATTCTGTTATTCGGAAATTTTACTAAAATAGGAATTTTAGAATTCGGAATTGTTCCCATTCGGGAATTTTAAAATCCAGAAATTTTATTATTAGGAAATGTTCCTACTTAGGAATATTCCAATTCGGCAATTTTATTGTTAACAAATATTCCAAATAGTCAATATTCCGAATTGGAATTTTTATTGTTCGGGAATGTTATTATTCCGAAATTATCTCGTCCAAAAAGCTTTTGTTTCGCGAATTTTACTATTGGGGAATGTTTCTTTTCGGGTATTGTATTTTTGGGAATTTTACTAAAATTGGAATTTTATTACTAGGAAATTTTCTTATTCGGGAATGTTCTAATTCGTAAATTTTGTTATTAGGAAATTTTTCACTCGGGGATTTTAGAATTCGGAAATTTTCGAAGTCGGGAATTGTATATTTCGGGAATTTTACAATATTAAGGAATTGTATTATTAGGAAATTTTATTATTCCGAAATTTTCTCGTCCAAAAAGCGTCCGTTTCGGGAATTTTACTGTTGGGGAATGTTTCATTTAGGGAATTGTATTTTTGGAAATTTTACTAAAATAGGAATTTTATTATTAGGAAATTTTTCTATTCAAAAATGTTCTAACTTGAAAATTTTGTTATTAGGAAATTTTTTTACTCGGGAATTTTAGAATTCGGAAATTTTCCAAGTCGGGAATCGTATATTTCGGGAATTTTACAATATTAACGAATTTTATTATTAGGAAATTTTATTATTCGTCAATATTTCAAACTGGAAATTTTATGGTTCGGAAATTTTATTATTCCGAAATTTTCTTATTCAAAAACCTTCCGTTTCTTGAATTTTACTATGGGGAATGTTTCGATTCGGGGATTGTATTTTTGGGAATTTTACTAAATGACGAATTTTATTATTAGGAACTTTTCCTATTCGGGAATGTTCTAATTCGGAAATTTTATTTTTAGGAAATTTTGCTATTCGGGAATTTTCAAATTCAGGAATTTTATTATTAGGAAACTTTCCTATTCGGTAATGTTCTAATTCAGAAATTTTGTTATCAGGAAATTTTGCTATTCGCGAATCTTAGATTTCGGAAATGTTCCATTTCGGGAATTGTATCTTTCGGTAATTTTACAATATTCAGGAATTTTATTATTAAGAAATTTTATAATTCGTAAATGCTCCAATTTCCGATTTGGAAATTCTATTTTTGGGAATTTTACTAAATCGCGAATTTTATTATCAGGAAATTTTCCTATTCAGGAAAGTTCTAATTCGGAAATTTTGATATAAGGAAATTTTCCTATTCGGGAATTTTAGAATTTGGAATTGTTCCAATTCGGGAATTTTAAAGTTCAGAAATTTCATTATCAGGAAACTTTCCTATTCGGTAATTTTCCAATTCAGAAATTTTGTTATCAGGAAATTTTGCTATTCGCGAATTTTAGAATTCGGAAATGTTCCAATTCGGGAATTGTATCTTTCGGTAATTTTCCAATATTTAGGAATTTTATTATTAAGAAATTTTATAATTCGTAAATGCTCCAATTTCCGAATTGGAAATTGTATTTTTGGGAATTTTACTGAATCGCGAATTTTATTATCAGGAAATTTTCCTATTCGGTAATGTTCTAATTCGGAAATT
Organism: Druon quercuslanigerum; assembly: GCA_010014905.2. NCBI lineage: Eukaryota > Metazoa > Arthropoda > Insecta > Hymenoptera > Cynipidae > Druon > Druon quercuslanigerum. The sequence continues at coordinate 12,763 of JAAAKG020061089.1, read as the reverse complement.
TTGTTATTAGGAAATTTTGCTTTTCGGAAATTTTAGAATTCGGAAATGTTCCAATTCGGGAATTTTAAAATTCAGAAATTTTATTATTAGGAAACTTTCCTATTCGGTAATGTTCTAATTTAGAAATTTTGTTATCAGGAAATTTCGCTATTCGGGAATTGTATCTTTCGGTAATTTTACAATATTCGGGAATTTTATTATTAAGAAATTTTATAATTCGTAAATGCTCCAATTTCCGATTAGGAAATTGTATTTTTGGGAATTTTACTAAATCGCGAATTTTATTATCAAGAAATTTTCTTATTCGGTAATGTTCTAATTCGGAAATTTTGTTATTAGGAAATTTTGCTATTCGGGAATTTTAGAATTTGGAATTGTTCCAATTCGGGAATTTTAAAATTCAGAAATTTTATTATTAGGAAATTTTCCTAATCGGGAATGTTCTAATTCGCAAATTTTTATTGTTAGGAAACTTCGCTATTCGGGAATTGTATCTTTCGGTAATTTTACAATATTCAGGAATTTTATTATTAAGAAATTTTATAATTCGTAAATGCTCCAATTTCCGATTTGGAAATTGTATTTTTGAGAATTTTACTAAATCGCGAATTTTATTATCAGGAAATTTTCCTATTCGGTAATGTTCTAATTCAGAATTTTTGTTATTAGGAAATTTTATTATTCGTCAATATTTTAAATTGGAAATTTTATGGTTTGGAAATTTTCTTATTCCGAAATTTTCTTATTCAAAAACCTTCCGTTTCTGGAATTTTATTATTGGAAAATGTTTCGATTCGGGGATTGTATTATCAAATATTTTTCAAAAAAACAAAATTATTTAAAAAATTTTGTTTCGAAATATATATTTTTTAACTACTCTTATTTTAAATTCAAACGATAATTTTCTTCCCATTAGAAATTTTCTTTGATATGAAAATATTCGACTCATCTATTTTTAATAATTAAATAATATTTATAACAAATTTAATTATTTAATTAAGAAAATTTATGTTATGGGAATTTTTTAGTTCAGATGTTTTATAATACGGCAATTATCTACTAGGATTTTTTGTATTCTGTAATTTTAATTATAAACTCGTAAAGGCTTCAATAATTGAAAAAATAAAAAAAAGATTACATTAAATAACGTGATATTTTCAAGTTATTGAATATTCATTTTTTGAACATAATTCTCATAATATATTAAACGCCATCTACGTACTACTTTAAAACACTAAATTTTTTTTTTAAATGATCAATAATAAATAAAAGATGGTGTTTTTTACCATTTAAAATAAGCGCGCGAACAGTAGGTATGAAGCAACTTACGCATCGCATGCGCAATAGTGCAAGGTGACCGTGAAGGGAGCGTTGAGTGCGACACAAGACACAAGCTTGGTCCTAGGTACTATTGCGCATGCGATGTTTAAGGCGCGTCATTCGCTGACCAACGCGCGCTCATTTGAAATGTTGACAAAAACCATTTTTCTATTTATTAATAATAGTTAAATAAATATAGTGTTATTTATTGTAATCTTGTATGTTTTGTTATTTATTTTAATATTTATTTAAGCTGAATCGAATTTACAAGACCATTAAAAATTCCGGAAAGAAAAATTCCCGAATAATAAAATTCCCGACAGAAAATCACTGGATTACGTAATAATCAGACTAGAAAATTCCCGAAATTTAAAAATCCTGAATGTAAATAATCAAAGAAAATTTATAAATATTATTTATTAAGTAAAAATACAAAATCGAATATTTTTATAAATAAAAATTATTTTCTAAATTTCCAACCCGAAATATGTATTTTTCAGTTATTGTATTTTAAAATTCAAACAATAATTTTTGACACTTCAAGCATTAAAATTATCTTATTTTTGAACAAAATATTCGATTAGTGTATTTTTAATAAATAAATAATATTTATTCAAAAATTCTTCATTATTCAATTTCGGAAATTCTATTATTGGGAAATTTTATTTTTGGGTATTTTTAAATGTATTCTGAGTATTATGCTACACAATGAAACGATTATTCAGAATTGGAAAATTCTCGGCAGAAAATGGTTAAATTATAAAATATCAAAAACTAAAAAATTCCCTATTCGAAACAATTAAAAAAATATTTTCATGATAAATATTAATGATTTGTTTCTTGCCAATACAATAATCAAATATTTTTGTTAAATAACAATTTTTTTAATGTTAACAGTTTTTTAACGTTATTGTTTGAAATAAAAATAACAATAAGTATATAAAAAGTGCATAAGAAAATTATTTTAGACACACGCTCGAACAAACTTTTTAATATTTGAGAATGCTTTTCGTAATATTTTAAATACTGTTGAATTTTAGATACAAAATTGTTAATGCAGAAAGATTTTTTAAATTATTGTTGTTTTAACTAAAATAATAATTTTCGACAAATAAATAGTATTTATTAAAAAAAAAACAATTTTTTTGATTCTTTAAATTCGATAGTTTTATAATTCGGAAATCTTATAGTCAGGATTATTATATAATAATTAATAATTTTGGGAATTTAATTATTCGGGAGTGTTTCAATTTGGAAAATTTACAATGCCGGGAATTTTATTTTTCTGGATTTTTCAGCGTCGATGCTTCATAATCAAAAATAAATTTAACATCTATAATTTTATTTAAAAATATATATTAACTTTTATTTAATATAGTATTTTGAAAGTTTAAAAATAAATTCGACAGATTTTATATTTAATATTTACATTTTTATAAAACGTGGATTTCAATTTGTCGATAAATAATTTATCTTGTATAAAATTCAAATGTACATTTCTCAAAAATAAATGCTAAATTTGTTAAAATCTACCTATAATAAAATTATTATATCGATTTTAATTGATTTAAAAAATTTTAGATGCAAAAATTAAAAACATAAATTAACAAAAAAAATCTTCTCGCATAATTATCAATTCAAATAAGCGCGCGAACTGCAACCAATGAGTCAAGCAAGAATATCAATAACCTTTGTAGAAATTTGATTATTCAATTGAAAATTTTTTAAAAAATAACAACTATATCTTAATACACTGAGGGTGAAAAATCTTTTCTTCTGCAAGTTATTAAAAAAAATAAAGTGTCGTTCCATGCAATTATTATTTCTTTGGCCCTCGGCATGCAGACATCTTGCATTTCTTCCAACTAACCTGAAATACCTAACAGATCAGGTGTGGGATTCCGATGACTCAATTTTAATTGAAAACGACTATGCTTTTGATCAAAAAGCGAATGACAGTAATACCACAACAAAAATCACAAATGTTAGGGCGAAAATTATAAATAATAATGAATTGATAAACGTCATTTGCAGGTTATATAACAAACTTGTCAATATAAAGGTGTATTCATATGCAAGAAACTTTTCGTCGTAACTCATTGGCAGTGTTGCCAATCTTGGGAACTTTCTAAACTGCGCTTGCGTCGCCGACAACCCGATTAGTCACTATTGGCGCGCAAGTTTTGAATTATAGAAAAAATCAAATTTAATATTTATAATAAGTAATGATTGAGAAATTCCCAAATAGAATATTCCTAATCCTGAAATAAGATTTTGAAGTGACAGATACAAAACATTCGATTTTATTGAAAAAGAGGTTACACATGTTGAGTTCCCAGAAAAATTAATCATTTTTGTTTGTCACAATGGGTAATCTCGTCTCTGACGAGTTTTAAAATTACATTTTTGTTTATTTCCGACAAGGCGATTAAAAATAAAATCACTAAAAGTACCACAAATTAATCAGGAATAATTAATTACTGCACTGATAAATATTATATCACACATTTTTTTAATAACTTGAAGAAGACCTGAATTACAAAAAAGTGATTTTGAATTTAAAGTAATTTAAGTTCATGAATCACACCAGTAATTATCTCATATATTATTGAAGAATAATAAAATAGGATTCAAGAGCGCATCTTAATTTCAAATAAATGATAAATAAACGTACAATTAAAGTGATGAACTTTCGATTAGAATCATTGAATTTTTAGGAAAAAAGAATTATTTTTTCATCCGTTACTCTACAATTCTAATTTAGGATTCGGAAGTTACTATATATTTTCAACGTGTAAAGTACTTATAACTCGTGAGTAATATTTTTGCTGTTATGGAAAAATGTTCAATTGGATATAATACTTGTAAAAAGTACAAATATATTTTTAGAAGTGAATTTGGGTCGTTGCAACAGCCAGATTTCATTTGTTTTCTAATTTCAACATAAAGGATATAAATGGATAACCAATTTGACTGTATATAAATAAATTTTTCTAAAGTCTCTATGCTTTTATTTAATTGAAAACAACTTAAGGTTATTGTAATATTTTAACATATTGATAACGTATTAGTTATTTTTCTCCGAACTAATGTATTTAAGCCACATTTTTTTCCAATGTAAAGAGTGGATAATTTATTATTGAACAATGTCATTTTTCCAAAGACGCTGTTAAAAAAAAGATTTTTTAAATGCAATAAAATATAATAATTTTATTCTGTATTCCAATTTTTAAAAACATGAAAACTGCAAAAGCTTTTAATGCGATATAAATAAACCCCTTTTTAATTATAAGGGAATGAATGAATTTGTTAAAGAAAGTGATAAATAATGACGAATAAATAATTAATTGTTCGATATTAGTTATTTGTGTAAGGTAACTGGGTATTTTTAGAATAACGAATTCAAAAATCCCGCCAATACCAACCCGACTTTGCGAACCAATGGTTTGTGAATTCGCCTTTATGCTGATCTTTTCAAGTGCGCTCTAAATTGCAACTATTTGGTGAAAAATTATTTTGTTTTGGTTGCTGATTCAAACTATTTGGTTGGAAATTGATCTTTTTATGCTTGGAACTGGAACTGCTTTGTTAAAAATTAATTTATTTCGTTGATGATTTGGTTAAAAATTCATATTCTTGATAGAAAATTGAACTTTTTGGTTAACAATTGTTTTTTTTTCTTATTTAGAATTAATTTTTTTAAACTGAAAATGTAACTGTACGACTTTTTGTCGAAAATTTATCTTTTTCGATAGAAGTTTAATCTTCTTGGTTGGAAAGTACTATTTTTAATAGAAAATTTATCTCGTCAGTTGAAAATTTATGTATTAAGTTAAAAATTAATTTTTCTTTTTAGTTGAAGATTCGTCATTTTTGTTGAAAATTCACTTTAATTATTTCATTTCTATTTGAAAATTTACCGTTTTTTGATGAAAAAAGTAATCTTTTTCGTTTCAAAAATTATTAATTTAAAATTAATTATTATATATTATTATTCAATTTAATAGAGTTGTAAAAATTAAAAAAAAATATACTTGATTACAATTATGGACAAAAATTACTTTTGTTCACGTTATAAAAAAAGAATTATGTTTCGTTCCATGCAATTGGTATTATTTTTTGGCCCTCGGCGTGCATACATCTTGTCGGCTGACGTCACAACAAGACACAACGTTCACATCGATTGATGTTACGTCGATGGAAAACAACACAAAAAGTGTTCCTAAAGTTTTAAAGTAAAATGGATTGAAAAATTCATATTCTTGATAGAAAATTGAACTTTTTGGTTAACAATTGTTTTTTTTTCTTATTTAGAATTAATTTTTTTAAACTGAAAATGTAACTGTACGACTTTTTGTCGAAAATTTATCTTTTTCGATAGAAGTTTAATCTTCTTGGTTGGAAAGTACTATTTTTAATAGAAAATTTATCTCGTCAGTTGAAAATTTATGTATTAAGTTAAAAATTAATTTTTCTTTTTAGTTGAAGATTCGTCATTTTTGTTGAAAATTCACTTTAATTATTTCATTTCTATTTGAAAATTTACCGTTTTTTGATGAAAAAAGTAATCTTTTTCGTTTCAAAAATTATTAATTTAAAATTAATTATTATATATTATTATTCAATTTAATAGAGTTGTAAAAATTAAAAAAAAATATACTTGATTACAATTATGGACAAAAATTACTTTTGTTCACGTTATAAAAAAAGAATTATGTTTCGTTCCATGCAATTGGTATTATTTTTTGGCCCTCGGCGTGCATACATCTTGTCGGCTGACGTCACAACAAGACACAACGTTCACATCGATTGATGTTACGTCGATGGAAAACAACACAAAAAGTGTTCCTAAAGTTTTAAAGTAAAATGGATTGAAAAATCCGTCGATGGATATTTAAAAAAATACGCAAGTTTCGGTTGGCCGTTTTTTTTTTATTTACGAAAAAAGTTTCTGAATCTTACAATTAAAACTTAGAGGATAAGTAGTAAGATACTTTTTCTTTAATCTGATGTCCAAGCAGGGGCCAAAAATGTATTCCTAGTTTCCAAACAACGGCTGTATATGATTCAATGATTTCAAGAAATGTAGAGAATTGAAAGATTTCAGAAAAATTAAGGAATTCAGAGAATTTAAGGAGTTTAGAGGAATAAAGAAATTAAGGGAATTTAATTACTCCTAACGATTTAAGGAATTCAAAGAATTTAAGGAATGCTAAGAATTTAAGGAATTCATCAAAATCAAGGATTTTTGAGAATTCAAGGAATTTAGAGATTTTCAGGAATTAAGGAAATCTGCCAAGTTTTCATTGCTCTAAATATAAAACTGTAATTCACATTTTTTAAATTTAAAATTGATTAATTATCCAATAATTACAGAGACTTGCTTGTCTCAGGAGATTAGTTTTGAAATTTGAGGATACTTTCCCTGTAGATCAGATAGAGGGAACGTCGTGTGGCTGGCGGAGTTCTCATTCTCGTCAAGAATGAGTTCTCCATTGACAGAATGGATTTGGAGGGTCCCTGGTCTGGAGTCATTGATGTGGTGGGCATTACTTCATCCTCATCTCTGGGCAAAATCGCGGCTGTGGTGATACCACCACATAGAAGGGGCACATACATGCCCCTTCAGACTCTAGGGTCCCTTGTGATATTTGGCTCAGTTTGATCACAAAAATTAGTGAGCATGGAAAGACTATATTGAGTTGGGACTTTATTGCCCATTCTCCTATGTGGAGATCTTCCACCCCCAACTACGCTGGTTGACAACTCTATGCGGTGATATTTGATTCTAGGATTGTTCCTCTCAACGATTCGGAGCCTACGTTCTTGTTTTCTTGCATATTCCTCTCTAATAACCTTGACCTTGTCTTCTGTGAGTCGGGTTTGGTCCTCAGATCCTCGTGCAGAGTAGGGTGTAACTCGTACTCATCCGATCATGTTCCGATCTTTTGAAAATTCAATGCTTTTCATGCTTCTTCCATGAGGACGGATAAAAAGAGGCAGCCACTATGATGGAACAAGGATTGTGAACAGTCACAGTCTAGAAGGAGGGCACCGCGAAAGAGATTCTTAGCTAATCAGACATGGGAGCTAAAGGCGGAGTACAAGGCTGTTGACAATGAGGTCAAACGTTTTATCCGTAATGTGAAATGTCAGGCCTTCCGAACATTATTTAAATGCATGGATCCAGCTTCTAGTCCGAGTAAAATTTGGCGGACTGTTAAATCTCTCTCTTCTCGTTTCCTATTCTCTAACTCTCATGTAATAGCAGACGTGGACTCTACTGACATCAGGGATCTTCGGGAGGAGCTGGTGCTCGGGAATATTCCTCCGATTGAGGTTGAGCCGGTCCTGCACGTTGATGAGTCCAACTCCATGAACATGGATTTCTCCTGGGAGGATTTCTCTGCAGCACTTTTGGCATTTAGGGTGAAACTGGCACCTGTTATGGATAGAATAACCTACGAGATACTTAGGGGACTCTGACGGGATCTTGCGATTTGTGCTAGACCTATTTAACGCCATGTTCAGGAAATCTTTACTCTCTGACAGGTTGCGGGACACATTGGTTCGCTTAATTCCAAAAGCATGATGGAAGGGCTTCCGCCCAATATCCCTGACCTCCACACTGTGTAAACTCTTCGAAAGTTTGATGCAAAAGAGAGTGGAATATCTGGCGGAGCATAATAACTGGCCCCCGAATTTGCAGATGGTATCTTTGATGGATTGTGTGGCGTCGGTAGTGGTCCTTGAGGGGGGACGTGGACTAATTAATGCATATAATTCAGTTTCTGTGTTTCCTTCTTCGTTGGATGCTTCGCAGAAACCCTCCTATTTTTATTAGGAGTGAAAGAACCTGTCAGTGGCGATTGAGGTTGATCTTGTGTTTGTACTGCTTTCATAAACCCGAACTTCTCCCAGCACCCATTTGATGATATTCCGGGCGAGAGATCTGCGGGTTGGCTCAGGGTTTTTCAGACGGGGCGGTGAATCCTGGGCTGGTGTTGGCGGGGTGCCGTTTCACAACCGAAGTCTGGGTTGAGGTTTGGCGTGCGATTGAGGGATTCCGCATCCTCATTAATGACAAAATTATACGACGTATTCTATGCCCACAAGCACGCTAGGGGGGAGGGGAGCGACGAGATGTCGTCATGTATTCGAATTTCCGCTCCACTTTTCTTAATATAATGGACAGACTCACTGTCAGCGTTGTGTGGCTTTCAGCACATGTGGGTATCTTAGGGAATAAAAAGGCGGGTGAAATTGCAAGGTCGGCCTCAAGACTTCCGTTTGTTGCTCAGAGAGGATTCCCAATAGGCGATCTTCCTTTGGTTTGTCAACGCGACTTCCGGGGCTGATCTCTGCTGCGCTGGCTCTATGGGGGGACGTGGGGGTATACTTTTAATACTTTTCGCACGCAAATGTTAGAGTCCTAGGCCGTGGTCCGGGGGTTGCGGTATTCCGAGGCTCCTCATTATTTTGATCTGTTAATCACGAAGTTTCGATCTATACATATATGCACGGCAGCCATTTCGTGCGGTTAGGATGAAGACTTCCGGTCGGCTGCGCCGGGTTCAAAAGCTTAACAAACTCCTCCGAACCACACACCCCAAACCTAACCATCACCAAACCCTCTAACCCCAAATTCATTGACCCACACACTTTACCACACACCGCAAACTAACACAGACTAAATCTACACAACCCGAACCCTTTCACCCTAAACCTTTAAATTCTAAGCTCGCGAATCCCACGTACCCTAAATCTATAAACCCCAAACCCTTAAACCTTACCTCGAATACCCCAAACTCACCAACAAGAAACCCACGAATCCCAAACCAACAAACCCCAAGTCTAAATTAATACACCCTGACCCCAAGCTTAAGCCCACAAGTTTCAAGCCCAAAAATCGTATTCCTTCAAACCTTCTCTTATCTGTATTATTCTTGTCGAATTGATTGAAAATAGCGTATTAGTTTTCTGACGTAAAAGTGAAGCTATGTGAATGAAAATATTTTGTTTCCGCAGTATAGGGTCTTAGTTGATCGTCAGTTTCTTTTTTATCGTCCATAGAGACAGTTAAACGTCGGCCTCTTGTTCTTAATTCTGTCAGTGAGCTAGCAGTTTTATTTGCCCGAAGATATGAACATCGTTTTTCTCTTATCTGTATTATTCTTGAATTGATTTAAAATAGAGTATTAGCTTTCTGTTTCAAAAAAGAAGGTATGTACATGAAAATGTTTTGTCTCCGCCGTATATCCTCTGAGTTAATCGTCAATTATTTATCGTCCATAGTTACAGTTACACGTCAGTATCTAGATCTCTGTTCTGCCAGTGAGTTTAAACTTGGGTTATTTGGGTTTGACTTCCATAGATCTAATTTTTTCGTTAGCTTACGTTACGTAATACTTTTAGACTAAAAAAATAATATGTTTGAGGAATCCAGAATATTTCTGCCTTGTTTGTGGAGAATTTGTATCAAAAAAATACCAAAAGATTTTTTCAGATCATTATAAAAATATTTATAAGCTTTGATATCCAAATGCTATGACTGATTTCGATAAGAGTTGGATACCGAATACTTTTCGCGATTTTTGTGCAACATTTCTTAGTCAGTGGCAAAATAGAGATAAAGAAGATAGGCTTGATTTCTCCAATGATTTGGCGAGAGCCTGAAAATCATGAAGACAACTGTTATTTCTGTTTAATTTCTACTTTTATATTTAATTCAATGAACAGAGCTAATATTGTATATCCATCGGTCGCTTCCGTTACAATGCCAATGCGAAACAATGTGATTGAAGCCCCTGTTGATAACAGTACAGGAGAAAATGAAAGGATGGAAGTCGATAAATAAATAGTAGAAGTTGATAAGTCTCAAACGTGAAACTAAAATAAATATAAACGAAAACCGATTCGAAGACCTTTTGAAGATAAAAAAACACGTTATTATGGAATAAAAGGGTAAAAATTTAAGAACAATTACCGTGAGAGGCAAAGGGACTCACGGTAAAAAAACACCCAAGTCGTGAGAGGCAATGGTATTCACGTTAAAAGAACACCCCAGTCGTGGGAGGATAGGGTAGTCACGTTAAACAAGCACACCAAAGAAAGAAAAACTTAATACGTCCACGCCGTTGTTTCTGGGTAAAGTTAAAAGTAAGACTGAAATATTGCATTAAGGGTATTGGGTTTGTAAGATTACAAAATAAAGTTGCAAATAAACAGTGACTAATCTTACATATCAATGATAATTCTGCTGAGTAAATTGAGTGCGTAGACTTGGGGGTTTTTAGCTTAGCATTTGTGAGCAGTGACATCACTCGCCCCTTCGTTTGGCTTGTCACAATAGCAGAGGACTGAAACCTTCGATCTTATACTCCGAGTCTTATACTTTCTACACTAAGGTTGAGCAATACTGGGAGCATGGCTATGAATTCTTGCCCAAGTAGTGCAGGTACTATTTAAACTCTCCATAATCTGAGAGCAACTGTGTTAAATAAAACGTCAGTTGACCGTGGACCCGCTCCAACCATGACCGGATTTAGAGTATAAGTCCAACGACCCTCTCCCCCCGGTCGTACTGCAAGTACCACTCGTTTACAGTCGCCTTTTGGTGGTCGTTATCGTCTCTAAGAACACATTTACGCCTGTCAAGGTACTTCTGACGGTTTTCTATGGTGAGCAGATCTGTGGGTATGACTTCGGCGACGACTATCGCCATAAGTTCCGCGACTTGCGGCACGCCTTGAAAACTCGCAGTGCACCAGAAGCATGTACGAAAGCAACACGTTTCTGTCTGCATTGGAAGTCCAGGGCGTCCGCATAGGTCTCGGCTCCGTACAGCATTATCGGCTTCGCCACCCCGAGGAGCAGAGTACCCTGTCTTGGAGGTAATCTTCCAGGACATTCTACAGGTACTCCGGCACGTCACCGAATTGGACGCATGTTTTACGTAAAGCACGACAATCGCGCATATGTCCCACCTCCAGTTTGGCGCATTCCAGGACTTATGAATCTATTATGTAACCTCTTCCAAGGCCATAACTGTGGTCCTGTCCTCGCGGAAACCGTACTGATCGTCTGACAAACCAACTTCGGACTTCATGGCGGTCCTCAATTTCTTTCGAATCGGCCGTTCAATGAGCTTGCCCATTGTATGAAGCATGCACAGCAGCCTGAAGAGTCTGTGTGTTTGGGGTTCATAGGCTTAAGGTTAGCGGGTTTTGGATGTGTAGATTTGGGGTGTATGGATTTAGGGTGTGTGAATTTGGAGTGAGTGGTTTTGCAGGGCTTGAGGTTGGTGGGCTTGAGATATGAGGCTTCGGGGTGTGTCGATTTGGAGTGTGTGGGTTTGAAGTGGGTGGGTTTGGGATTTGTGGGTTTGAAGTGGGTGGGTTTAAGGCGTTTCGGTTTGAAGTAAGTGAGTTGAGAGTTTGTGATTTCGAGGTTTATGAGTTTGTGCTTTCTAAGCTTAGGGTTTGTAGGCTTGAGATTGGTGGTCTCGAGTTTCTGGGTGGTACAATGAAGGAAGGATGGATGAAAAAGTAAAGAAACGAAAAGTAAAAGATATGTTAATCTGACGTTTGTAAATCTGAAGCTTTGTAGCCTGTTTTTTAATTTGCTCTAAATCCTGACGTTCTGGCACAATTCTGCGACATGATTTGAGTTCAGCGACCCAAAAAATATACATTACATCTATTCAGTCCCAGTAAACTCTCTAAAAATTTTGTGGTCCTGCGTAATTGGAACCAGCTACCAGAGAAAATCGTCGATGCTACATCGATAAACGCGTTTAAAAACATTTTGGACAACTATTTGGCTCAAGTCTAAGGGATGTCTCATTCAGAAACAAGGGATGTTAGTGAAAGTGTCTATGATGATAAACAAAGTTTAAAAAGTCGTATATTAGGAATGAAGGCCGCTGTCCATCTAGGACTTTCTAAATTAAGTTTTGTCAGTGAGACTTTACTTTCGTTTTACATTAATTTATTTTGTCTTCCAGTATAGTTAGGTTAATACTTGTGCACAAAGTGCAAAATAAGACACTAATTTTAATTTTAATTTTTAAGAAACAAAACACTCCCTAATTGAATTGGAATTACTCTGATTAAATATGAAAACATTATTTATGTTACGTTTCCACTACAGTACGCTATGACATATTATGCTACGTTATTTTATTTTGAGCAAAAGAAATTCATTAATTATTTTCCACAGCCGCAATAATCTGCTAGGATTTATTTGAATGATAGATAAATGTATCAGCTCATGCAGTCTATTTCTTCAATAAATAATACATAAAATAAAAAAAAATAAAGGTGACGCGATCCGAGAAAAGGTACCGGAGCGTCCGCGCATAGATATTTCAGGAGAAGGGAAAGAAGAAGCGACAAGCCGATTCATGCTTCCGATATTCTTTTCTCTCTCCAGCACTCTCCGC
>JAAAKG020061078.1:0-17835 GCA_010014905.2 Druon quercuslanigerum | reverse complement strand
GAATCAACAGTCGCGCGCTCTAGGCTCTAATTAAATAAGTCTTTTGCGGGGCCAGTTGAAGTAAATTGGTTTAAGGACCTAATATTCTCGAGCATGTCCGCTTCAATATCCGAAAATGAAATTTTAGGAGAACTATTAAAATCTATTAATGTTTCTAAAAATATCGAGCGCAACAAGAAAATAGACATTAATGTGCCTAGTTTAATATGTGGGTCTTTTTATCAGAAAAATTGGTCTCGTGACAGTATTAATGTGTAGAGTTTCAATGTGTAGAGTTTCAATGTGGAGAGTTTCAAGGGGGAGAGTTTAATGTCCTAGCTTACAATTTTCGAGTTTATTGTGTAGAGTTAAATGTGTAGGGTTTTTGTGTGGAGACTTTAATGTGCACAGTTAATGTGTACAATTTAAAAAAATTCTTTTATAAAAAATTGTAGAGTTAATCGTCGAACCTTAAACGTGTAGACTTTAATGTGTAGACTCGACGTTTTCGCTTAATGTGTAGAGTTCATATAATGTGTAGATTCGATATGTGTAGTATCGACCGGGCCACGATGTTGTGGAATGAGTATCTGAGTACAGTTATTAGAAATATATTTTAAAATTTCTGAAATTCATTAAAAATGTTAATGATAATTATAATTTTTATAAAAATATAAAATAGACAATCTGATTAATTTCTTACAATATTAAATAAAGTAACGATTGAATTGGAATTTTTCTCGATTAACTAATATAAGTAGGTGATTTACTTTATGTTTGGAATGAGTATCTGAGTTCAATTTTGACAAATATATTTTAAGTTTTCTGAAATTTGTTAAAAATGTTATTAATAATTATAATTTTTATGAAAATATAAAATATACATATTTTAATGTATCAATTTAAAACAATCTTCGTTGATTTTATTCATACTAATAATTAATTCTACGTTACATGGATTTACTGAACACATTATTTCAGATATGAATTCAGCAAAACTTTGATTAGTAAAAAATGTAAACAAAGAAATGTTTATTCGAAAATTGGGTAAATAATAAAAATCTGCTGATGGCTCTGATGAATTTTTGAAACAGTGATAGTGCCACTTTTTCTTGTTTTTATTTTTGTCTGTTTTAGGGAAGTCATTGTGCGATATGGTATTCTATTTATAGAAGACATCAGAAAAAACCTTCACAGGCCTCAGACCTACCACACTATTTACACTAATTTACACCTTTTTTTTAATGACGGCACTACATTTCGAAAACGATTTAGTTTCAATGAAAAAATTTTGTTGGGTTAGTCAAATATTTTGTTGAATGAAGGAAAAATTTTTTATAGTACACTATGTTCCGGAACTCTTAAACTTTGAAAATGATGTTTTAAAAAGTAGCCATTTTATACACTATCAAAACGTGGTTGAATGTCAAAATAAGTTTATCAGGCATACCTTGAATTTAATGAGATATTTCCAAATTATTGACGTTCAAAGTAACATTCCGAGTATTCGAGTAATATTTATTTAATAAAAAAATATTGCTGAAAAAAGTTATCTAACAATGGTCTCAATGTTAGCTCATACAATTTTATACTAAAAAGATGAACTTTCAACAAAATTGTTGAATTTTCATTCAAGAATGTTTTAGTTGATTTTTTAATTTTCTACGAAAATAGTTTAATTTTTGAAACTAAAGAGTTCAACTTCTAACCGAAAAGATCACTTTTTTGAAAAATTATTGAATTCCGAGCAAATAATAAATTTTTAAATATAATGATGAATCTTTAATTGGAATAGTTAAATTTCCCGTTAAAAAATTAATTTTCAATTAAAGAGATGAATTTAGAAACGAAAAATTTTAACTTCAACCGAAAAAGAGTTTTCCCGAAAAAGAGTTTTCCCAAAAAAGAGTTTTCCCGAAAAAGAGCTTTGAACAAATAAGTTAAATTTTATACCAAATAGTTAAATTTGTAACTAAAAATACTGTGTCTAAACGAATTATCTAGAAAAAAATTATAATTAATTTTTAACGACAAAATTAATTTACAAACAATCGGTTGAATTTTAAACAAAATATTTAAATTTTGAGTTAAAAATTAATTTTTAACTAGACCAATAAAAAAAGAATTTGAAACTAAAATGGCGAATCTTTAAAAAAAATGAAATTTAATAAAAATTGAAGAAATATTAATATTTTAAGAAACAGTTAAATTTCCAACAAAATAGTTAAATTTTTATTCAAAAAAATAATTATTAACCAAAGAGATGAATTTTTAAACGAAAAATCTAAACTTCAAACCGAAAAAGAGTTTTTCCAAAAAAGAGCTTTAAACAAATAAGTTGAATTTCATACCAAATAGTTAAATTTTTAACTAAAAAGACGAATTTTTAGTTTTTTGTTTATATTTTTGCATTTCTAAACGAATTTTCTAGAAAACAATTATTATTATTAATTTTTAACGACAAAATTAATTTACAAACAATCGGTTGAATTTTAAACAAAATATTTAAATTTTCAGTAAAAAATTAATTTTTAACTAGATCAAAAAAAAAGAAATTTAATCTGAAAGTCGAATGTTTATAAAATATGAAATTGTAAAGAAATTGGTAAAACTTTTAACCAGGGATTTTAATTTTCAGCATAAAAATATGAATATTTAACGAGAAATGTAATATTTGATATTTAAACAATGACAACAAATTTATTTAAAATAAAAAATATTTGCAATTAAACTTTGCTAAAAGATTCATTTCGAAAACAAAAGATGAATTTTATAATAGAATAGGTGAATGTTCAATTAAAAAAAAAATTATTTTGAGTCATGAAGAAATATTAATATTTTAAGAAACAGTTAAATTTACAACAAAATAGTTAAATTTTTAGTCAAAAAAATTAATTAATTTAATTTTCAACCAACGAGATGAATTTTTAAACGAAAAATCTAAACTTCAAACCGAAAAAGAGTTTTCCCAAAAAAGAGCTTTAAACAAATTAGTTGAATTTCATACCAAATAGTTAAATTTTTAACTTTAAAGACGAATGTTTAGTTTTTTGTTTATATTTTGGCATTTCTAAACGAATTTTCTAGAAAACAATTATTATTAATTTTTAACGACAAAATTAATTTACAAATAATCGGTTGAATTAAAAAAAAATATTTGAATTTTCACTTAAAAATTAATTTTTAACTAGACCAATAAAAAAAAGAATTTGAAACTAAAATGGCGAATCTTAAAAAAAAAAATGAAATTTTATAAAAATTGTTCAACTTTTAACTTAGGAGTTTAATTTTCAGCATACAAATATGAATATTCAATGAAAAGTGTAATATTTGATATTTTAACAACGACAAAAAATTCATTTAAAATAAAAATAATTTGAAATTAAATTTTTCTAAAAGATTCATTTCGAAAACAAAAGATGAATTTTTTTATAGAATAGGTGAATGTTCAATTTAAAAAAATTATTTTGAGTCATGAAGAGATATTAATATTTTAAAAAACAGTTAAATTTCCAACAAAGTAGTTAAATTTTTATTCAAAAAAATTAATTATTAACCAACGAGATGAATTTTTAAACGAAAAATCTAAACTTCAAACCGAAAAAGAGTTTTCCCAAAAAAGAGCTTTAAACAAATTAGTTGAATTTCATACCAAATAGTTAAATTTTTAACTTTAAAGACGAATGTTTAGTTTTTTGTTTATATTTTGGCATTTCTAAACGAATTTTCTAGAAAACAATTATTATTAATTTTTAACGACAAAATTAATTTACAAATAATCGGTTGAATTAAAAAAAATATTTAAATTTTCAGTAAAAAATTAATTTTTAACCAGATAAAAAAAAAGAAATTTAATCTGAAAGTCGAATCTTTATAAAAAATGAAATTTTTCATAAAAATATGAATTTTTAATTTAAAAAAATTATTTTGAGTCATGAAAGAGAAAAAATATTAATCAAATTGTTTAATTTTAAGTCGAAAAGACCAATTTTTAACAAAAAAGTTGAATTTTTAATCAAGAAGATTAATTTTCTATAAAAAAAAAACTATGTCAAATTTTAACCAAATTTTATTTTATTAATCTTTATTTTATATTTTATTCTTTTCTAAAACTGGTAACAAATTAATTGAATTTTAAAAACTGAATAGGAGCCATTTTTAAACAAAGATAGTGTAGGCAATTTTTTATAGATTTTATAGATTTTTATAAATTTTTATATTAATTGTCAATAAAAAACGAATTTTCTGCAACACATTTAATTTTGTGCCAAATATTTGAAATTTATACTAAATTGTGGGATTTTCTAGCAAGAAATATTAATATTTTAAGAAACAGTTGAATATCCAAGAAAATAGTTAAATTTTTATTTTAAACAATTAATTTTTAACGAAGCAAAATAACAAATTTTCAACTAAAATAATGAGTCTTCAATGTTAAAATTAATGGAAGTGACTATTTTATTTTCGGAATATTTCAAGAAAATGTTAAAATTGCCAATAATAAAGTAACTAAGATTCAAATATAATTTATTTAATAAATAATACGGGGGTGCCAATAAATTTTCAATCTTTTTGGGAACTTTGTAAATTGCGCTTACAGTTTCTAAATTTACTTTTTTTATGCCCAAAAATGTGAGTTAAAATAAAATTACCAAAATTACAAAAAAGAAATTAGGAATATTGTTTTGCTGATGTCAGAATTAATAACGTTGTTTTGCAGTAAAATCACTTTTTTCATGTGTCAATTCAAAATTCTATTTTCGGATTAATTATTATATATTATATAGTTATATTAAATTATATTTAATTACTTTTGATGCATTTCCCAATCATCGTTTATCATAAATACTAAATTTGAATATTTATGTAATTTAAAATGCGCGCGCTAAAAGTAGCCAATCGGTTGGTCGGCGCGACGCATGCGCAGTTCAAAAAGTTTCCAAAATTGCAAAAAAAGCACTCTTTAATTTTAAACTTAGAAAATTGAATTTTAAAAGTTGATTTATTCAACAATTTCGTATCCAAATGCTCAATAATTTATGCGTATAACATGGAAGCTACTAACAATTTTTAACTGAACAATTTTAAATGAAATGTAGTTAAGCTGCCAAATAAAATTTTTTTAATTTTTGTAAATTGTAGACTTTAAAGATTTCGATTTAGTTACAAAAATATAATTCCAAGCTATTTTTTTTAATGCTCTAAATTAAAGAATCAATTAATAAATTTAAAATTCTTAAAAATTATACAGTTTAAAAAATTTTTCAATTCTAATTTCAGCTCAGAATTAGTTAAAAATTGGAAATTTTCTGTTTAAATCCAGAATGTAAATTCTGTTAAAAAATTCTCCATTTGAGCTAAAAAATTTTTTTGTAAAATTCCCTGTTCCAATTCATAATTTAAATTCTGTCCAAAAATACGTCGTTTCCAGCTCGGAATTTATTCAACATTTTAAATTTCCTGTTCAAAGACAAATTATAATTCTTTGGAATAAATACCAGTTTCAACTCAGACATTTTAATTGCTCGATTTAATCATATTTAATTTGTAATTCAAATTTTTGAATTTTGATTGTTGAATTAAAAATTAAAAATTATTTTAAGATTTTTAATGATTTTAGGAGATAGTGCACTCAGACAGATTCAATATACAAATTAATTGAAACAAAAATTATTCTACACAGCAGTTTTGCACGTTACAACACAGAAGATATGTAAATAATTCAATAAACAATTTTTTTTTTTGAAAATTTATTATGAATTATTATCATTGAGTTCATAGCGGCATCGTTTTATCACTTGACACACTTTTCCTATTCCGAAACTAAGTAAGACATGTCAATAAACAATTTTAAAAAATTGCATATTTTATTCTAATTTAAAATTCCCGCCAAGACAGATGCGACTTTTACCGACAGTGCATTTTTGGTAGTACGGCTGAGCCATGGAAATTCTCTAAAATTTCTTGCAATTTCTTAAAAATTTTCGGAATATTACCTTAAATAAATAAATAAATAAATAAATTATTCGTTTTTACTTTCTCTATTTTTTGCATCGAATTTTTTAATATATCAACATTCTTTACTTCTATACTCCTTTTTAAAATAATTTTCTCTATAATCAATTTTTATAATCGCGAAAAAATTATAATAAATTAATTATTAATTAAATTAGGTTAATGAATTATTAATGATTAAAATTATCAAAAAAAGCGTTACGTATTAAAGCCACTCACGATGGTCTCCTTCGCATGATACATCATCGTTCTTGGCCCTTGCACTAACTTTTCTGCCATCACAAACCTTAAAATTTTTTATTTTTTTCACACTCTTTAAACTTGATTGAAATATTTCGCACCCAAAACTTGAAAACTGTTTTTCTTTACAATTAATTTTAGCGATCAAAGTTCAACTTTATTTTTGAAAAATAAATTTAAAAATACAGGTATCCATCATAGATACCAAGATCAGCTAAGCCGATTTTCGGAATTTTTTTCTTCACTTAAAGTTATTTCGAAAAAATAATATTAATTTTTTATGTTTTTTATTTTAAAGGGTCATCCAAAAATTACGTAAGACAATACAGAGGGGGGGGGGTGGCGAAATCTAACTGTTTATTTATAAAATACATTTTTACTACAAAAAAAAATTAAATCCAAAAAAATAGATTGCGTCTTTAACCAAAAAGTTGATTCTTTATCCAAAAAGATAAATTTTCAAATAAAAAATACGAGTTTTCAAAGTAATAGATGAATTTTCCACTAACAAAGATAAATTAAAAAAAAAATAAAATAGTTACATTTCCAGTTAAAAAATTTATTTGAAGAAAAAGAGTTTTCACTACAGTAATTAAATTCTCAACCAGAAACATTGATTTTCAAGTGAAATGATGAATCTTCAACCAAAATATGTATTTTTTACAAGTTATTTGAAATTTTAACCAAAAAATTAATGTTCTACCAAAACGCACGAACTTTCAAGTAACAAGTTAAATATTCAACAACAAAAAAAGAAACAGTTACATTTTTGGTAAAAATTTTATTACCCCAAAAAAATTTTGTTTACAAAATAATAAGATTTTTTAACAAAAGGCATGTTTTTAAACTAAAATTATGACAACGAATTATTACAACAGCATAAAATTATGAATCTTAAACAAAACAATACAATTTTTCAAAATTTCAAGCGGAAAATTATTTTTTTTATTTATGAATTTTCAACTAAACAAGATAAATTTATAACCAAAAGTTAAATACTTACATTTTCAGGTAGAAAATTTATTTGAAAAAAAGAGTTTTCACTACAATAATTTAATTCATAAACAGAGACATTAATTTTTAACTGAAATGATAAATCTTCAACTAAAAAATAAATTTTTTACAAGTTATTTCAATTTTTAACCAAAATCATTAATTTTCCACAAAAATGTACGCATTTTTAACTAAGAACATAAACATTCAACAAAAAATAGAAACAGTTTCATTTTTGTTAAAAAATTTATTACCCAAAAAAAATTTTGGTTACAAAATAATAAGATTTTTTAACAAAAGGCACGTTTGTTCAACTAAAATTATGAATCTTAAACCAAAAAATACCATTTTTCAAAATTTCAACAAAAAAAATTAATTTTTTTCTTTATAAATTTTCAACTAATCAAGATAAATTTTTAACCAAAAGCTGAATAATTACATTTCCAGTTAAAAAATTTATTTGAAGAAAAAGAGTTTTCACTACAATAATTAAATTCTCAACCAGAGACACTGATTTTCAACTGAAATGATCAATATTGAACTAAAAAATGATTTTTTACAAGTTATTTGAATTTTTAACCAAACAATTAATTTTCTACCAAAATGCACGCATTTTTAACTAGGAAGATAAATCTTCAACAAAAAATACAAACAGTTACATTTTTGTTAAAAGATTTATTACCCCAAAAAAATTTTATTTACACAATAATAAGATTTTCAACAAAAGGCATGTTTTTTTCCACTAAAATTATGAATCCTAAACTAAAAAATACCATTTTTACCAGATAGTTGAATTTTCAACACAAAAATTAATTTTTTTGTTTATGAATTTTCAACTAAACAAGATAAATTTTTAACCAAAAGTTGAATATTTACATTTCCAGTTAGAAATTTTTTTTTGAAAAAAAGAGTTTTCACTACAATAATTAAATTCTTAACCAGAGACACTGACTTTCAACTAAAATGATGAATATTAAACTAAAAAACGAATTTTTGACAAGATATTTGAATTTTTAACCAAAAAATTAATTTTCTACCAAAATGCACGCATTTTTAACTAGGAAGATAAATCTTCAACAAAAAATACAAACAGTTACATTTTTGTTAAAAGATTTATTACCCCAAAAAAATTTTATTTACACAATAATAAGATTTTCAACAAAAGGCATGTTTTTTTCCACTAAAATTATGAATCCTAAACTAAAAAATACCATTTTTACCAGATAGTTGAATTTTCAACACAAAAATTAATTTTTTTGTTTATGAATTTTCAACTAAACAAGATAAATTTTTAACCAAAAGTTGAATATTTACATTTCCAGTTAGAAATTTTTTTTTGAAAAAAAGAGTTTTCACTACAATAATTAAATTCTTAACCAGAGACACTGACTTTCAACTAAAATGATGAATATTAAACTAAAAAACGAATTTTTGACAAGATATTTGAATTTTTAACCAAAAAATTAATTTTCTACCAAAATGCACGCATTTTTAACTAGGAAGATAAATCTTCAACAAAAAATAGAAATACTTACATTTTTGATACAAAATTTATTACCCAAAAAAATTTGTTTACAAAATAATAAGATTGTCAACAAAAGGTATGTTTTTTCAACTTAAATTATAAATCCTAAATAAAAAAAACAATATTTACCAGTTACTTGAATTTTCAACCAAAAAATTAATTTTTCTGTTTATGAATTTTTAATTACACAAGATAAATTTTTAACCAAAAGCTGAATAGTTACATTTCTAGTTAAAAAATTTTTTTAAAAAAAAGAGTTTTCACTACAATAATTAAATTCTTAACCAGAGGCACTGATTTTCAACTAAAATGATCAATAGGAAACTAAAAAATGATTTTTTTACAAGTTATTTAAATTTTTAACCAAAAAATTATATTTCCACCAAAATGTACGCATTTTTAACTAAGAAGATTAATCTTCAACGAAAAATAGAAACAGTTACATTTTTGTTAAAAAATTTATTACACAAAAAAAATTTTGTTTACACAATAATAAGATTTTTTAACAAAAGACACGTTTTTTCAACTAAAATTATGAATCCTAAACCAAAAAATTCATGTTTTACCAGTTTGTTAAATTTTCAACCAAAAAATTAATTTTTTTGTTTATGAATTTTCAACCAAACAAGATAAATTTTTAACTAAAAGTTGAATAATTACATTTCCAGTTAGAAAATTTTTTTTGAAAAAAAGAGTTTTCACTACAATAATTAAATTCTTAACCAGAGACATTAATTTTCAACTGAAATGATGAATATTAAACTAAAAAACGAATTTTTTACAAGATATTTAAATTTTTAACCAAAAAATTAATTTTCTACCAAAATGCACGCATTTTTAAGTAAGGAGATAAGTCTTCAACAAAAATAGAAACAGTTACATTTTTGTTAAAAAATTTATTACACAAAAAAAATTTTGTTTACACAATAATAAGATTTTTTAACAAAAGACACGTTTTTTCAACTAAAATTATGAATCCTAAACCAAAAAATTCATGTTTTACCAGTTTGTTAAATTTTCAACCAAAAAATTAATTTTTTTGTTTATGAATTTTCAACCAAACAAGATAAATTTTTAACTAAAAGTTGAATAATTACATTTCCAGTTAGAAAATTTTTTTGAAAAAAAGAGTTTTTACTACAATAATTAAATTCTTAACCAGGCACATTAATTTTCAACTAAAATGATAAATATTAAACTAAAAAACGAATTTTTTACAAGATATTTGAATTTTTAACCAAAAAATTAATTTTCTACCAAAATGGACGCATTTTTAACTAGGAAGATAAATCTTCAACAAAAAATAGAAATACTTACATTTTTGATACAAAATTTATTACCGAAAAAAATTTGTTAAAAAACGAAATAGTTAAATTTTCAGTTAAGAAAATGAACTTCAAATTTTGAGACAATAAATTTTCAGTAAAATAGTTGAAATTTGAACATTAAAATATACATTTTAAACCAGAAATAGAATCGTAAAAAGTTTAGTTGAGGTCATTAATTTTCAACTAAAATAAAGAAATGTTTGACAATATATTTGAATTCTTAACGAAGAAAGAAAAAAAAATTAATCAAAAATTAAATAGCAAAATGTCTAACAAAAAAATTAATTTTTAACCAAAAAAGGAATTTTGTACAAAATAGCTACATTTTTAATCAAAGAAATGATATTTTAAACAAATCTTTTAATTTTCAACTAAAAAATATAAATTTTTAACCCAGAGGGTTAATTATCTATCAAGAAGGAAGAATTTTTTACAATAAAGTTAAATTTTTAGCACTAAAAATGGAATAGTTTAATTTTCAATTAATAAAAGCAGGTTTCATTAAAATATTTAAATTTTCAATCAGAGAAATAAATTATTAACTAAAAAAAAATCGTCAAACAAAAAAATTAAATCAACTTTTAACCGAATACAGTAGAACCTCGATTATCCGAGGTTGTATGGGGAGGAGATACCTCGGATAATCGAAAACTCGGATAATAAGGAAGAATAAAATTCGGAAGAAAAATATAAAAATTTATCAAATAAAAGTAAATAACTTACGAATACCTTTATCGTACAAAGAATTGTAATCTGTTTTATTAAATATTCTCCGTATTATCAGAGCATACACCTCGGATAACGCGGAGCCTCGGATAATCGAAGACCGGATAATCGAGGTTCTACTGTAGTTGAATTCTCAGTCAAAAAATATGAATTCTTAACGAAAAATATAATTAGTTAATATTTTAACAACAAAAAATTTTAATTTGTTACCAAAAACATTGGAATTTAACTAAAACAGAAAAATCTTGAAAAAATATTTGAATCCTTAACCAAAACAGATTAACGTTCAGCAAGAATTTTCAACAGCCTTTGATAAATAAATACGCATGTTGATAATTTATTAAACAAAGATCAAAAGTTTTAAAAAATATTGCAGTTAATTTTCAATACTTTTAAAATAAACAATTCTACAAATTTTGCTAAAGTTAACATTCCACAACTGTTTTCTTGATGTCAAACCCAAAATTTTTATCTCTAAAAGAAATTAAAAAATTCTTCCTTCCACATTGCAATAATTTTTTTTGATTGGTGGGGGGGTCTGAGAAAATTCTACCTTTAGAAAAACACCTCAAGTATTTTTTGGATGACCCTCTATAGTTAATATATATCACACACTTTCTGCACTTGGGGAGATGTTGAAAGGGGGGGAATAAAAATTGGAATCTTCCCTCCGGAAGTTGCTCACTTGACTTCCGTTTCCGATTCCGATTGAGAATTTACGACCCCGGTTTTTTTCAGTTTAGAGAAAGACTGTCGCGGGACCGATCTCGTGACCGTGTGACAAGTAGAGTGATCAATCTCAGACTCTTTCCTCCCGTAAGGACGTCGTCATTTTCACTCAGCAGTGATAAATTATGAGCGTTATCATTCAATGTATTTGTTACCAGGCGTAAATCAGAGGGGAACATGCATACGTGCTTCGTGACTAACCCACATCGTAAAATCCAACACGAGACTCGTTCACCATTTTTTAAAATTAATATCCTGTAATTTGTTTAGACGGACGATGTTGTCCAATTTTGTTGTCAAACGAAAATAAAAAAATGGGTGTTATTAAAAACCGCTTTAGGAAGTTAGTGTTTCGATTATTGGTTTATAGGAATAAGGAAGCTCCAATCGTCCCCGATTGCAGCAAACAAATCAAAACTAAATTTATTAATTAAAAATGATCCATTAACAATTGTAGTTTTCAGTTGTTTGAACTTTTTATCCAAGTTCAGATTAATAATGTCTCGGGAATAGGCTGAGAACTTATCATAAGGTCTTGGCAAAATTTGATTTCAGATGATAAACAGTTCTTTGAAGCTCTTGAATTTGAAAAGAGATTTGAATTTGAAGGTCCCCTAAATTTACCTTTTTCGTATCTGTTTGATAAAATAGGACACGGACGCTGTGTAATAGCCTTGTATGATTATTTATCACCACTGCAAATTATCTTGATCTTGGCACTATAGTCTCTTATCAGAATCGTCACTTTTAGAACGATACATGACGCATGTAAACAATAAAGACGTGAGATGACAGATTTTTTCAAAAAAGGCCATTTTAACCATTAGGGAAAATTAAAATAAACATCCTTTATCGAAACATCATGAGGATTTTAGGGATTCAACTTTGTCCTGGGTTACTTTCTCACAAACTCATTTTGGAACTTCAGTGTGCTATTCATAAAAAATATAAATAATTATCACATTGTCACCCTACCTGCTTCTGAAAGAATGATTCGGGCTTTTCTGACTTTGGATGACAACAGGTTGGTTCCATGAGGTCAAAAGTTTCTGATCCTCCGCAAAATCCGGAGAACACGAGGGAGAATTTTTCGCGATGCCGTTCATTCTTTCCGAAACTTGATTATATTTCAAAGTCTTTCCACAATCTTATCTTGCTAGTCAGATTTTGTCCTTTGATCCTTATCGATATGCTTTTCAAGGAAAGACTTTTCCTCTAATCTTGTTTTCATTTGTAGTCCAACTTGTGCAAGGTGGCAACTAGAGTATCACTAGCCAGAGGCAGTGTGTGTAGAACCTCTTATATGTTATCTCTGACCACCAGTCTCCACTTATCAGTCACTAATAGTTTCGTTTACTTTTGCTATTTGCAAAAAAAAAAAACTAACACCTTCAGAAGGAGGAACTTGGGCTCGTCTATGTTGGAACCCTTCTTGATGACAAATGTGTTGCCTCAGTTGATTCAATTGTCAATTCTTGATGACTTACAGGAGAAGACTTACTATTATGATAATTCATATTAGTGAGATAAAGAAAGACTTTATTGACAAGACCATTTTTTCTAGACTTAGTGATTCTAAACTCACCACAATAAACGTTCGAGATATTGTTTATCTTTCTGTAATAAAAGCCATGAAAGAAGTGTCCGTGTTTTGTAATTCTGAAAGGTGTGAATGTAAACACGACTCGATCTTTCCAATCGATTCTGTCGGTTTTTTTCGTCACGGTCATACGTTACAATTATTCCAATTGATTAGCATTTTATTGCGTTCATTTGCTGATTTGCACGAAGAGTAAGCACATAAATTTTACGTTTTTTGTGACACTTTTGAAGGCGGGATCCATCGCGATATTCCTCCTATTCGATACACTTCTGAGTGAGCTTATCTCTCGCGAGATCTTTACTAGCCCTTTAATCACACATTACGAATCTAGTTAATAATCTTTTATGAAAAAACGAAATCGGTTCTTGTATAATAATTTTCATGAGTCACAATTGATGCGAGATATGCTATTACTGGATATTGTCTGATTGATATGATTAATGAGAAATTAGGTTTATCACTTTAAAATCGATATGATGGAGGCCACGCGACTGAATTTGTGATTACGACTTTATCCATCCGAGAATAAATTTAAGTGAAGACGCAATCATGTAAAATCATGAGATACCTCGACATATGCACACTTTTGACTGACTAACGAGGAGAACTTTCTTATCTGGTACTTGGCTTCTCACTCGTTATCGGAATCATTCCTGCCAACTTCTTTGAAACCCAGTGTTGACACAATCTTTGAAAATAATAGTCAGGTGAGAGACTTTTTCATTTTTTTGTTATCAGTAAGAATCGGGAGATGTTTAATTGATGATTTTGTAAAAGTGACTGGATCTTTTTTAGTCGCACCTGCTTCATATGTTAAACCTCTTGACAATTGTTTTAGTATACTTTAAAGCGGATTTTTTAATTTCCGGATTCAGAAGAAGGGAATTTTTCAATCATTAAAATAATATGGTCAACGGTTGATTAGTTTTAAAATCTGGTATACAAGTTTTCGTGAAATACAAGAATTCTTTGTTAAAGCTTTAAAATTATTTTGAGATCTTTCTCTGAAAGTTTGAAAGTTTTATGAAATTATTTAAATCTTTTTTAACTTTTGGAAATCTTTTCAATCGTTTGAAATTTTTTAAACCTTTTAAATCTTTTGAAATCTCGAAACAATTTTAAATTCTTTATGAAATCATTAAAAACTATTGAATGTTTTTAAATATTTTAAATCTCTATGAAATCATCGAAATCTTTAAATTCTTCTGGCTTTTCAAATTTTTTTTAATCTGTTGAAATCATTGAAATTTATTGAAATTTTTGAAATCTTTATGAAAACATTCAAATCTTTTAAAATGCTTAAAATGTTTTAAAAGTTTGGAATCTTTTACAATGTTTGAAATCTCTTAAAAATTTTGAAATTTCTATTGAACCATTAAAATCTTTTGAGATTTTTGGAAATATTTTGAAATCTTTTGAATCATTTAAAATGTTTAAAATCTTTTGAATATTTTAAAATGTTTGAAATCTCTTGAAATTTTTGAAACCGCTATGAAATTATGAAAATCTTTTGAAATGTTTGGTAAGAACTTGTATGAAATTTTGTAAACATTTAAAATCTTTATGAAATCACTTAAATATTTTGAATCATTTAAAAGGGATGAAATGTTTTAAATATTTTAAAATTTTTGCAATCTTTTAATCTTTTTAAATCTTTACAATATTTTGAATCGTTTAAAATGTTTAAAATCTTTTAAAATTTTTGAAATCTGTTGAATTTTTTCAAATGCTTGCAATTTTTATAAAATCATTAAAATATTTAAAAATGTTATAAATCAAATGTTTCGAAATCTTTGAAAACTTTTATGAATTTTATAGAACGTTTTAAATCTTTATGAAATTTTTGAAATCTTTGAATATCTTTGGAATCTTTTGAAATTTTTGAAAATTTTGAAATCTTTTCAGATTTTTGGTAAAAACTTTTATAAAGTTTTAAACAAATTTTAGATCTTTATGAAATTACTCAAATATTTGAAATCTTTTGAACCGTTTGAAATGTTTTCAATCTTTTAAACATTTTGAAATCTGTTTAGTTTTTTTTAAATGCTTGCAATTTTTATGAAATCATTAAAATATTTTTAAATGTTTCGAGTCATTTGAAATGTTGAGGATCTTTTGAATTTTTGAAATCTTTATAAAATCATTGAAATCTTTTGGATTATTTAAAAGTTTGAAATCTTTATGAAAAATTTGAAATCTTTTTTAATTTTTGGAAATCTTTGAAAACTTCTATGAATCATTTGAAATGTTTGAAATATTAATAAAATTATTAAAAACTTTTAAAATCTTGGAAACCTTTTGAAATTTTTGAAATCTTATGAAATTTTTGTAAATCTTTGAAAACACTTATGAATTTTTTAAAACGTTTGAATTGATTGAAATCTTTTGAAATTTTTGAAAACCTTTTGAATCGTTTGAAATTTTTTTAATCTTTTAAATATTTTCAAATGTTTGAAATATCTTTAAATTGTTAAAACCTCTATGAAATCATTAAAATCATTTTTAATTTTTGGAAATCTTAGAAAATTTCTATGAATCTGTTGAAATGCTTAAAATATTAATGAAATTATTAAAAGCTTTTGACATCTTTGAATCCTTTTGGAATTTTTGAAATCGTTTAAAATGTTTAAAAAATTTTGAAAAACCTTTATACATTTTTTGAAACGTTTGAAATCTTATGAAATGTTTGGCAATCTTTGAAAACTTGTATGAGTTTTTTTAGAACGTTCGAAATATTTATGCAATCTTTCAAATCTTGAAATTTTTGAAATCTCTACGAAATAATTAAAATTTTTAAAAATTTTTAGAAATCTTTTGAATCGTTTGAAATCTTTTAAATCTTTAGAAATTTAAAAAAACTTTTCAATCTTTTGAAATCTTTGAAATCTCTTGAAAATTTTGAAATGTCTATGAAACCATTGAAATTTTTTAAAATCTTTTAAAATCTTTTTACTCGTTTGAAATGTTGTAAATCTTTTGAATCTTTTGAAATGTTTGAAAGATTTATGAAATTATTAAAAGCTTTTAAAATATTGGAATCCTTTTGGAATATTTGAAATCTTTTGAAATGGTTGATGAATTTTTTGAAACGTTCAAAATGTTTTAACATTTTTCGAAATCTTTTAAACGTTTTTTGAAACGTTTGAATCTTTCAAAACTTTTATAAATTTTTCAGAACGTTTAAAATTTTTATTTAATCATTTAAATCTTTGAAAATGTTTGAAATATTTTGCATCGTTTAAAATGCTTTTAAACTTTTGAAATGTTTGAAATCTTTTGAAATTTTTGAAACCTCTATGAAATTATGAAAATCTTTTAAAATTTTTGGAAACTTTGGAAAGCTTTTATGAATTTTTTAATACATTTGAAATCTTTATAAAATCATTCAAATTTTCTGAAATTTTTGGTACAAACTTTTATGACGTTTTTTAAACATTTAAAATCTTTATGAAATCAATCAAATATATTGAAGATTAGAAATCATTTGAAGTTTGTTGAAATGATTGGAATGTTGTAAAACCTTTGAAATCTTTTGACTTGTTTGAAATATTTGAATATTTCAAAATATTTTGAATCTTTTTAAATTCTTGAAATCTTTATCGAGTCATTAAAATCTTTCGGAAGTTTTAAAATATTTATGAAATCATAAAAAAATTTTGAAATTTGTTGAAATCCTTGGAATTTTTTTAAATCTTTAAAATTTTTATGAATTCATTGAAACCTTTTATAATCTATACAAAATTTTAACCCATTTGGAATGTTTCAAAATCTTTCGGAATTTTTTCAATCATAATGAAATCATAGAAATATTTATAAAATTTTTTTAAATATTTTTGATGATTTAAAAACTCTGAAATATTTTAAACCGTTTAAAATGTTTTCAAACTTTTGAATCTTTTGACATGTTTGAAATGTTTCGAAATCTTTTGAATTGTTTGAAATATTTGAATCTTTTGAAATCTTTTGAATCTTTTCAAATTCTTAAAATCTTTATCAAGGCATTAAAATCTTTTGAAAGCTTTAAAAAATTTATGAAATCATAGAAATACTTTGAATTTTTTAAAAATATTTTGGATATTTTTAAATGTTTGAAAATTCTATGAAATCAACGAAATTTTTTGAATTTTTCGAAATCTTTTCAATTTTTTCAAATGCTCGGAATCTTTATGAAATCTATGAAATCTTTTGAAATATTTAAAATCTTTTGGAATTTTTAAAACCTTTATGAAATTATAGAAATATTTTGAAATTAAATAAAGTATTTTCGACAATCTTTTAAATGCTTACAATCTTTTGGATTTTTTGAAATATTTATGAAATGTAAGAAATCTTTTGTAATTTTTGCAATTATTGGAATTCTCTAAAATCTTTGAAACTTTTAAAATATTTCGAATCTTTTCAAATGCTTGAAATCTTTAAGGAGTCATTAAAATCTTTCGAAAGTTTGAAAATATTTATGAAATCATAAAAATATTTTGAAATTTGTTGAAATAATTGGAATGTTCTGAAACCTTTGAAATCTTTTGAATTTTTTGAATTATTTGAATCGTTTAAAATCTTTTGTAATTTTTGAAATCTTTATAAAATTATGGAAATATTTAAAAATTAAAAAAATATATATTCATTGTTTTTAAATATTTGAATAATTATATATTTGAAAAATTAAAATGTTTGGAATCTCTCTGAAATCTCTTAAA
>JAAAKG020061067.1:0-17835 GCA_010014905.2 Druon quercuslanigerum | reverse complement strand
ATTTAAATTAATTGCTTCATACATTAACTAATTTAAATTAGTTATATCGATAGACGACGCGCTAATCGTGTCCCTATATGTACTTTTCCCGCGCGGTGGTACAGATGCTATCCACACTGGAGGTAGCGCTGCGTTCTCAATGTTCAGAGGCAACTGTTTTTTCTCTCTAAGGTGCAGCAGCTATCCCTCAAACGGACAATAGCGTGCTCATATACGGAAAGCAACAGCTACCCCCTGTTAAACGCAGCAGTTGTATCTACAGGGACGGCAACAACACCAAATTTTTTTCCGTGTACATCCAATATTTTCATTTGTACCCTCCTGGTTACGAAATTAGGGGCGTTTGGTCGTTTGTACTGTTTGTACCTTTCGTGTTTTCGTTCGTACCCTCTTGGTTGCCAGGCTAGGGTATAAATTACATTTTTTTTTTTATTACATTTATTTTCTTACAAGTTCACGAGGATTTCTTAAAGATTATGGGTTTAATGAGAGATTCTTTCTGTTTTGAGCTTGATTGATTAATATCTTTTCCTATGTTTATGAAATATATTTTAGTGCTGTCAATGTGGGCGCATTTTTCTGCTGCGCTTGCGTTAGGGCGAGGCACTGGTTTGCCAAAGTTGGTGCGCAATACAAAATTGAAATTAAAATCAATAATTGTAATTTAAATCAATAATAATTGAAATTGCAGAGGGTACAAACGAAAATACGAAATGTACAAACAGTAAAAACGACGTACAAACGTATGCAAAAAGAAAATTTGAGAAATTTTAACTTCGGGGGGATGACGCGAAATTTTGATTTTCTCACAGCCGGGCACCCAAGAGAGTAGAAACGACAATATGAAATGTACAAACAGTACAAATGACGTACAAACGTATGCAAAAAGAAAATTTGAGAAATTTTAATTTCGGGGGGATGAGTGAAGTTAGCCCCCCGAAATCAATTTTGCCCCTAATTTCGTAACCAGGAGGGTACAAACGAAAATATCGGTTGCACAAACAGTACAAACGACGCACAAACGACGTACAAACGTATGCGAAAGGAAATTTAAAAAAATTTGAACTTCGGGGGGCCAACTTCACGGGGGTAATGATTCCAAATGTAAAACTGCGTACCAACAAGATATCATGTACTTTTCAGAGATTTAATAAAACTCACTGATGAGGGCCACCATTGTGTGCCAAAACGTTTGAAACAACTTAGTTTCAATTCACCTTACCCTAAATCCAACAACTTACATCAACAATTTCTACAAAATTTATTATTGAGGATCAATATAATCCCTCAGCGATTATGTTTGAAAATTTTGAAAAACTAAAACTTGTGCTAGTTTGGGCTCGATAAATGCAGTCTTTATTCCCTCTAAGAAAATTACGTGAAATCAACCGTTGTCATATGAAAACTCAAAATGTAAACTAAAAAAAAAATACCCAAAAATAGTCAAATTTCGAAAAAATAAAACTTGTGCTGAGTTGTGCTCGATAAATTCAGCCTTTTTTGCCTCTGCTGTTTTTTTTTTGTTTAAATTTTGAGTTTTAATATGAGCACGGTTGATCTCACGTAATTTTGTTAGAGGCAATAAGGACTCCATTTGTCGAGCACAATTTAGCAGAAGTTTTAGCTTTTAATCATTTTCAAAAATAATAACATTTATTGTTTTTTTTAACGGTCAGGATTTTGGAATTTTTCTTTCCTGAACAAAATTTGGTAGACTTTGAGCCACCTAGCACAACCTTTCTTTTTTGCTCTAGTAAGAATTTTCGGATCTACAAAAAAAAGTTTTTCAAAAATTGTGCCCGTAATTTTTGATTAAAAAAACCGTTTACGGCACAGATGGGCACAAATGAGCACAAGTCTAGCAACAATTAGCACAAACTTAATTTTGTTTTTAAATAAGTTTGCGGATCTAACTTCCGGGTAATCTAAATGAGCCGAAAATTTCTATGAAAGGGGGAATTTAATTTAATCATTTTTTGACGCTGCTGGCTTGAAGTAAAGCTGGCAGCACCATGCATAATAAAAAAAATGAAGAACCGAACATTCGGCATGATTTCAATGATTTGATGGCGTGGTGCTGTTAGTTTTACATAGCTAGACTATGGTATGTTACAAAAAAATATAATAAATAAGAAAATACGTGAATTTATTCAACAAAAATTGCAGGTTTACAGTTCGAGAGTGAATTAATTTATGTATCCCAATCAAAACCAATCTAATGTTTTTTGTAGGTTTTGAAACATTTGATAATAAGGTTGGTCCAGATTTTACTTATAAGAGATGGGCATATGTTCACAGCATTTCACTTTTATGTAGTGCAAAGTTTAATGTTAAAGTGGTTTTATGTAGATGACTACTCTAGATCTAAAGTAATTGAAATTTAACTGCTCGACTTTTAATCGAGTCAGCTTGCCCCGATCCACATTTTCGCACGCTTTTCATGCCTAAAACCTATGGAACTACACGGTAAAGTTATAAACCACGGTATTAATTTTAAATTAAATAAAGCAGAATCATGCTTATTCAAGAAAATCTGTATTTCGTTAAATATAAAGAAAGATATAGGCTTTAAAACTATGTGCCTTGACTTTGGCATTTAGACCGTCATGATTATATTTACATAGTTTATTAAGAAAAGCTAGCTCGCATATATATTAGAGACTTATTGAAAGTTGAAATTTAAATAATATTAAACGGGAGGAACCAACCTACGCTATATTGTGTGCATTTTTTATCAGTTTCGTAAATACCTGCTCCTTGTTCTTATTTAGATTCCGTAACTGCGCTTGCCGAAAACATACGTATTTACGCAACAAACAAGACCCTCTCTTGCTGAAAAGGAAACCAAAATGATGAATGGTTTCTGAAGGAACCCCAAGTACGGATTTAACACGCTCTAATATAAACTTTTTGTCACATCTGCATTGACTCACTTCGAAGATTTTACAAGCTAATAGTGCATATTTGACTTTATAATTTGGAAAAAATAATATTGCACTGGCAAAAATTTAATGAAGAAACCAAGAGAATACAAAAGACATCAAATGATTTCTAAGCATTTTAAATATTTGTGGGTGTTTTAAAAGTCCAATATTTTTCAACCGATCTCAATAGTTTGGAGGTATTTTAACGAATTTAAACAATGTCATGATATTTTTAAAGATTGCACGAAATTTTATAGAGATTTAAAAAGATTTCAGGGATATCAAAAGATTTGAAATATTTAGGGGTATTTTTGAAACTTCAAGATTTGGCATATTTTACTTTATAATTCAGATTAAATAATATTATACTGGGCAAAATTTAATAAAGAAACTAAGATTATAAAAATTATTTATTTTTGAACGGAAGATAGTGTACATGAAATGTGACAGTTTTTAAGGTAATGTTGCGCAGTGTTATTTAAAGTTAGGTATTTCTATCATTCAATTTAATTTGTTTTAATGCATAATAAGAAACGTTTTCTAATATTTATCTGTATGATTATTCATAGTATTTTTTGATTTCGAATAAGCCCGCGCTTTTTGGCACAAGCGCAGTTGAAAACGTATGCACCCGCCATTGGCTATCTATCGGATATCAACGAACTAAAAAGGAACCCGCAAAAAGAGTTCCTTTAGAGCCGAAGTTTTAAAGGATCCCAACTTTTACTTGAGCTGCAACATTACTCAATCCACAGTTTTTCTGTGTTATGAAAATTGAAAAAATGCAATCGATTCAATGGAAAGTTGCTAATTCACAAATCACGAGTTACGTCACAGAAGAAAACGGTTGTTGTTTTCAACGAGAAATCCATGTATAGAAATAAATTTCCAGTAAGAAGGTGTGTAATGAAATGGATTTAAATTATTTTAAATATGAAAAATAACAATATGGCCTTGGTGTTCTTTGAGTCAATGAGAATGGTTTGATCATAATGTTGATAATTAAATTGACATCGACAGTCGTCCTTAACTTATCAGGATTAACTTGCGTTTAATTTGTGTCCTCTTTACCAGAATTAAAATGCATTCATTGAGAGTAATCACCACACGAATAAACAGGATTGCAGTGAGATGTAAATATTTGAAGTTCATATGAATTCAAACTTTATAGAAACAAAACGACATTCATTTATGTCCAACACGTTGTGAGTCTCAATATATTTGAAATAATTTTAATCTACACTGGAACCTGTAATTAAGAATGATTTTGGACATAGCTTGCAGTAATCTTGATCTTACATCCAGTGAATCCAAATGTATACACACAAAGCCAAAATGCCAAGGACATCAATTTGAAGAATATCCTAATTTCAAGATTCTTAATTCCAGGTTTCAGTGTACTTCAAAACATTCCTTCTTAACGGGTTGATCCTGCTGAGGGAAAAGCACAAAATAAAATCCAAGCATTACTGCTAAGCGTAACAAAATATTAACATATAATTTCCCGTAATCAATTAGCCAATACCTAATCCCCATTCAGAATTGGATTTTTATTTTTAAATTTTTGTCCACCAACAGTCAAATGTTTTTAAATAAAAATGAGATCATTTAGACATTTGGCTCTCACTTAATTACATATTTTTAAATCACTAATCTATATGACAACGGCAGTTTTTGTATGTCCAATTACAGAATATCATTAATAATTACCTTTAGTTAATATAGTAAAAATTCCAATCTGGTCCATAAAAAATGGTATAATTTACTTTTTTTATTGAAAATTGAAAATTTGCAGACATAATTTTACTTTATCTTATCATCGCAGTAAGTACAGTTTATTCAAAATCATAGATGGCTGGGGCAATCGGACAAGCTTCACAACTTTTTGGCAACGAGGAGAATTTCCGAGAATTTTAGAATATGAAATAAAGGATATTTTTCTTCCTAAATATTTTACAATTTAACATACTTCTAAAAAAACGCAAGTACGAAAAATAGCCATTCGGAATCAAATGGCATACAAAATTGAAACATTGCCAGCGTTATATTTGGCATACTTCTTATTTCTTTTTATTAGTGAAATAAAACCACGTCAAATACAATCCCAAACGTTTGCGTTGACTAGGTAAAATCAAGTAACGAACGATCTTATTTTATCGATTATTCGAGGGCCTTCCAAAGCATCGGGTGAATCCGAGATTGAGCTTAAAGAGAATGAGACAATGGTGTGTTCGGTGGAACCCCATTTTTTCATGAACAGTGATAAGGTGATGATGAATGCTGTTACAATTTCACCAATTATCGACCTGCAGTCAAATGCGTCGGCATTTAAACTAAAGCCACTTTCATTTTGCTAATAACCCTCGGACTCCAAATGTTGATGTCCGTAATAAATAAAGTCACTTTTCGACATCAGCTATCAAAAGTTTTACCTTTACGAAACCTTGCGTAAGGACTGAACGATATTGGCTTCGTGTTCTCAGAAATGATCCGCAAATGCGTTCTTGTGTGATCGTATAGACTGGATATTCTGATTTAGGAATAGCTTATGTCTCAAACGAATATAAAACCATATAATTATTACATAAAAAACGACAATGTTTATTTTCACTAAACATTAAATTTATACGTAGCAATAATTTTTTGACTTTTTGAAACAACCTCTAAAAAAACTAATATATCGGAAATAGTCAGGAACCTTTAGATTAGATGTGCTAGTTATTTATTGGTGTTTGCTGATAGGGACTTGCATGTTGGTGGCGGTAGGAGAGTGTGCAGTGACAGGTGGTGAGACGTTTTTTCGGATTTTGTGTGGAAGGTGTGAGTAGAGTGTGAGGGTGGAAGGCTAAACGGTGAGTAGAGTTGTGAGGGGTGAATTGGGGTGTTAAAAACTAATTTTCATTGTAGTTGTGGGGTGAAGTTTAGCTAATTAGGGAAAGTGAGGTTAGTATGGCAAGGCAGCGGGGTAGTTTTGTTGTCAGGGGGTTGGGTCTTCAGCGTGGGCAAGGGTGGTTCCAGCAATGCGGGGGGTTGTTAGGGGAAAGTAAAGGATGTCGGTAGGGGCTGTGAGGGAGGAAACAGTGCTAAAAAAACAAAATTTGGGGCGGTCAGCGGGAACGGCCTTGAGAGACATTTGTTGGCTGTAGTAGGTACTTCTTGGCATGGATAGGTCACAGTTACCGACGGAAGAGCGGGAGGTGGGCGGCGATAGTACTGACAGTGCGTGTAGTGAAGTCGAAACGGACTAAATTTCCAGCAGGCCACGACGGCCAGCTGGGCGTGGTCCGGTGTCGAGTAGCGCATTAGGGAAAGGGCAAGATCGGAGGGAAGGAAACGCCAAAGCAAGGGAGAGATCTTCTAGCGCGAGCGTACGGACACGTAGGTCACCCTCCATAAAAATGGAGGGACAGACAGAGAAGGAGGCTTTAGGGGTATTAATAGGCGAGGTCAGAGGGTTGAGGGAGGACGTAAAAGAGCTGAGGGACCGAGTAGAAGGATTGCAGAGAGAAGTGGCGTCCACAAAGAAAGAAAGAGATGATAAAATGAAGCAGATGGAAGAAGAGATAAGGGAGTGGAAGGAAAGGGCGGAACAAAAGCTTGAGAAGGTGGAGGGCAGGTCGGAAAGGAAATCAGGTGACAGTGGGGAGGGCGAGAAGCAAGGTATTTGAAAGAGGGTGGAGAACATGAAAAAATAGAAAGTAGAAGAGCGTATGAGAGAAAAGGAGGAGCGCGGATAGGGAAAGAATAAGGGCAATAGAGTTAAGGATGAAAAAAAAAAGAAAAGGCATATAGGAGAAATAATATTGTAATAAGAGGATTAAAGTTAAAGAGTGGGGAAGAAAGGGAGGGGGTGGAAGCGCTGCTACAGAGCATAGGGTGGGTTAAAGGCAAGATATGGAAAATTAGGATAGAGGGGAGAAAGGAAAATAAAGTGGCGGTTGTGGAATTGGAGAGCTGGGAAGAAAAATTGGGGACAATGTGTAACAAAAATAGGATAAAGGACAAGAAGGTTTTCATCGATTAAGAGTTGACGAGGAAGGAAAGGGATGTGCAGAGAATGCTAAACCACAGGGCTAGGAAAGAGAGGAGTGAAGGGAGAGTGGCAAAGGTAGGGCATCGGAAAATAAAAATAGAGGAGCAAATGTGGGTATGGGGTTAGGAGAAGGGGGTTTTGAAGTAAGTGCAGGGTAATTTGTTTCTAGGGAAGTAGGGGGATGGGAGTAAAGCAGGGAGGAGGAGTGTTAAAGATACTGTACTGGAACGTAGCAGGGGCGAAGAAGAAAGATAAGGATTTTTGGAGGTATATACAGGAATTTGATGTGGTGGGATTGATAGAGACGTGGGTAGAGAGAAAGGAATGGGATAGTGTAGAGCCAAGGGGGCATAGTTGGAGGCTACAGGAGGCGGTCAGAGTAAAGGAAGGGCGAGTGGGGGAATTATAACAGAGGTTAGGGATGCATTAGAGAAAGAAGTCTATGGAGAGGGAAAGGGACAGGGCGTGCAAATGAGGGCAGTGGAGATAGGAGGGGTAACATACAAGTTTGTGACTGTTTACAATAAGGGTGGGATGAAAACGGTTAAAGAAAGGGGAGATTTTAAGAGACTGGATGGAGGACAGAGGATGGGATTTGACGAATGGTATGGTAACAGGGAACGAAGAGGGAGAATACACGTATGTGAGTAAGATGGGGGTATCTGTGACAGACTATGTGATAATGAATATGCAAATGTGGGAGGAGACAGAGAAATACGCAGTGGAAGGGAGGGTGGAATCGGACCATCAGCCATTAAGTTTGTGGCTAAAGGGGGAGGTTGGCGCAAGGCAGGGTGGGGAAGAAGGGTTGTTAGGGGAGAGGGTGCCATGTACGAGAAAAGCAATAGAGAAGTGTCAGGAGCAGTTGGGAAACGTAAGTTTTAAGGGGGTGTAGGTGGAAGAGATATAGGAGGATATGAAGGATAAATAACAGGGTGTGTGCAAAAAAAAAAGGTATTTAGAAAGAAGAAGAAAGGAATGGTGAAGCCGTGGTGGGATAGGGAATGTA
Source organism: Druon quercuslanigerum (assembly GCA_010014905.2). NCBI lineage: Eukaryota > Metazoa > Arthropoda > Insecta > Hymenoptera > Cynipidae > Druon > Druon quercuslanigerum. The sequence continues at coordinate 9,869 of JAAAKG020061067.1, read as the reverse complement.
AAAAGATGAAGAGAAAGGTGAAAAGGAAGTACAAGAAGTGGAAGGAAGGAAATGCGAAAAGGGAGGAGTACGTAGAAATAAGAAAGGAGTTTAGGATAATGTGTAAGAAGAAAGAGCAAGAAAAGTAAAAATAGCTGGAAGTGGAGTTGGGAAATGTTAAGACAGAAGGGAACGTGTAGAAGATAATTAATAGGTTTAGAAAACGTAGGGTGGGGATAAGTGAGAAGATAGGGAGGGACGAATGGAGAGAATTTAAAAAAAAATTAATTTCAGGGATCAGACATACGGAAGAGAGATGAGGAGATTAGAAGAACAAGGGAGGTAGTTGGAGAGGAGCTGAATGACGAGGAGATAGAGAGGCAGATAAAGAAGTTGAAAAGGTCTAAGGCAGCAGGGCTGGACGGGGTAGATAACGAAGCATGGCTGTTTGGCACACAAGAGGTCAAGGAGAGGCTGAAGGAGGTAATGAGAAAAGTATGGCGGGGGGGGGGGAGAAATTCCCAAAAGGGTGGAGGGAGGAAGTGATCGTACCACTGTATAAAAAAGGGTATAGGCAGAGGCAGGAAAATTATAGAGGAATTACGTTAATGAATGCGGCGCACAAAATATACGCGATGGTGGGGTAAGGCATACTGCCGAAAACGCAGACAGGCTTTAGGGAGAGAAGGAGTACCATTGACAATATTTACGTTTTGCAAAACGTGGTGGATAGAGAACTAGTCAAAAAGGGTGCCAAAGTGTACGCGTTTTTTGTAGATCTCAAAGGCGCGTTTCCTTCGGTGGATAGGAGGTTGTGGGGGGCAATGGAAGAAAGGGGAGTTGAGAGAGGCCTGATCGAGAGGGTGAAGGAGGTATATGAGGAGACGAAAGATAGGATGAGAGGAGGGGAGGGAATCTCTGAAGGTTTCTGGATGGATAGGGGGTTGAGGCAGGAGTACCCTCTTAGCTCAACGCTGTTTGCAATTATAATCGCAGATATGGAAAGTAAGCTAGAGGCCGGAGTGGTAGGAGGAGTGAGGGTAGGGAGGTAAGAATATGGTCACTTGCATATGCATATGACATAGTGCTGCTAGCAAAGAGCGAAGAGGCTTTAAAAGAGATGATGAAAAGGTTGAGAAGATACTTGGACAAAAATAGGTTAGAGTTAACTGCAGATAAGTCGAAGGTTATGGTGTTCAGAAGAGAAGGGGGGAGAGATAAGGGAGTTGAAGTGGAAGGGCAAAGCGGTACAGGAGGTGAAAGAGTTTGTGTACCTGGGCTTCCTGTTTCGGAGGAATGAGTGAGTGGATGGTTATATAAAAGAGAGAGTGAGAAGGGCAAATGTAGTGATGAGGCAAGTGTGGGGGCTGGAAAAGAGGTTGTCAGGAGGGAGACAGGAAGAACGAGTTTAGGGATTATAACGGGGATCCGAGTGGAAGAGGGGGGGGGGGAAGTAAGCTGGTTAGGGAATGTTGTTCGGAGAAGGAGAACAGACGTAGGGGTGGAAGGATGAAGGTGTAATGCGAAAGGTATTTTAGAACGAAAGGATTGCAGATGGATGAAGTGAGAAGGATGCATGAGGAAGGAAGGAGTATGAGTTGGTTAAAAGGAATAGCATGAAGAGAGAGAAGGAAGCAGGGGAGGAGAGAATAAGAGAGTCAAGGTTTAATGGGAACTATATGTGACTTATGCCAAGGGAGAGAGCGCAACATTTCTGTGAGAAAGGAGAGCAAGGAAGTCAGGAACTTATAGCGAGAATGAGATGCGGATGCATGGAAAGTTTTAACAGGTTCTGGCTTTCTTGTGAGAAGAGGTGTGAATTGTGCGGGAAGGAGGATGCAAAAGTGGAACACTGGTTGGAGGAGTGTGAAGAGGTGGAAAGGAGTGGGATAAGCATGGAGATACTGTTGCATGAAAGGGAGGACAAAAGGACAGTGGCATGGGTGAAGGGAGTGTTAGATAGATTTAAGAAGATTGAACTTATTGTAAATAGTAGCTAAGGATTACAGATTAGCTGAGGAGGCAGAGGTTGGCAAAGCGACAAAATCGCGTCATACGTGCGAGGCAAGAAAATAACTATGGCTTAGAGATTATGTGTGGAGGGATGTTAGTTTTAAAGAGTTAGTTGTAAGAAAATTCTGTAAAAAATGGAAGTGTAAGCAAGTCAATTTTTAAGGCCAGCAGGCTGAGAAATAAACATTTATCAGTAAAATTATTTTGCCTGTGACAAAAACTCCATACAAAAATTGCATCTAACCATAGTATTTACGCATAAACTGATAATTAAGGCGGTAAATTAATCTGTGATATGTACAAAATGGCATTCGAATAGTGTCCGTTTTACATTTTTACACATCTTAAAGTTCGTATATTTAATTATATTATATAGTATATTTTTTTATATTTTTTAATATAAAAACCTAAACATCAAGTGTTTTGTTTTAATAAAACGGTCTGTTATCTACATAAAATAATCAAAATCACGTAAGGTATATAGAAAAATTCTAATTGCATTGTAAAGTTTGGCTAGAAGTTTCCGTGTCGCTCGTGTAACGGGAATACTTTGTTTACATCCACAGCGCCAAAAACGTTTACAATAAATCTTTGTTTGGGAGCAATTAAAGCTTAGACTATAAGGTGGAACGGTCAAGGCTTCCTAAAAAATTAGTTTCAAATAATAAAATACATTAGAGATATTTCGTTTTCAAATATATGAACACTTATAAGCGCTGACCAAAAATTCCTTGTACTTTAATATTTATATCAATTTTTGACAAATTGTCGCTGGTCGCCGTCAGATAAATTCACCCGAAGAAATTCGTCCGGCTACAGCAGAGTATTCGTCGCCAGATGAATTTCTTCGTCTAAATGTATCCAGCTGCTAATATAATGTAAATTATGCAGATTTTCTGTTATTATATATTATGAAAGAAATTCGTATATTACTTTTTTCAAATGGGTATGGCAATTAAGGTATTGTATTCAGCGGCTTTGTAATTTGAAAAATGTGAATATAGTGCTAAAATTTTGGAAAATGGATCAAAACTATAAGTGCTAGTCTCTCTGCCGAGTTAAGTAAGGTTTATACATACATATTCCTGAAGTCATTGGAAATTGCTCTAAAATAAGTTTGAATCAGGACGTAGGGTGAAAACACCCCCCCCCCTGTGTTTTGACGTTTACTTTGCAAACAGTTAATCGAAAAATACTTTATTACGGAAAAATAGTACATACAATTTACAAAAAGAATGGTGGTACGAAATTTTTCTGTGCGGCTCATACTCTCTAATTGTAAGTAATTAAGCTCGGAATACAGGGTGAGTTGTAACGCTCCGATCGCACGCTCCTTTCGTAGCTAATATCTTGAAATGGACTCGTTTCTGGATGAAAGTGAACAGAACTGAAATTGTACAGAATTTTTCGTTCTAAAATTTTAATTGTATACATTTTCATCGACAAAATCTCATTTCTGTACTCTTGAATGCGATTAAACCAATAGCTAACAATCAAACTCTTTCAATTTGATATGTAATTAATTTTTGACTGATATTCAATTTAAAATATATCAAAAATTAAGGGTTTCATTTGAAAATTATACTTTGAAACAGTACGATTGAAAGGAGCTGGATCATGCCAACCTCGGCAAGTGGCATTGCAGCCTCTCTCTCATTCGGAAAAATTGGAATTCCACAAAAAATTAGCGGTGTGTGACTTAATTATTTCTAAGAAAAACCACAGTGGTATCTTTTCGCATCCCATGGGATGTTAAAAAGAGTTAGCAGTGAGATCTAGATTATTTCTATGACCTATTTACAGGCATTCCTTTTCCCGCTTTTGCCAATTTTTAGTGGACTTCAAATTCTTCCAAATAAGAGATACCGCGAATGTGACAATGTAGGTATGTTAAGCTGACGTAACCACATGTTCGGATCGAGTTAAAAAGTATTTCATAATTAAGGGCTCATTTAATGCCAATTTAATGCCTAATTTCCAAATTTAATGCTCTACTATTATTTAAAAATCCGGGGTTACGGTAGCTTGACGTTAGGCTGACGGAACCACACGTGAAATAAACTCGGCATCGAGTTCTGTCATAATACATAATTAATGGCTCATTTAAGGCCCTGTTGCCAAATTTATTGCTCCACTATTTAAAAAACGGGGGTTACGCTAGCCTAACGTTAAGCTGACGGAACCCCATGTGAAATAAACGTTGGAGGGAGTTATGTCCTATAATACAATTAAGGGCTCAGTTAATGCTCTCTAAAACACAAAAAATTATTTTACAAAAGCCACCTCTAATAATTAAAACCCATCCTTAATATAAATTATGAACAAATTGTACATTTACCATATCATAATTAAGGATTCATTTAATTATCATAGAACGCCCTATTGCCAAATTTATTGTTCCAAAATTTTTTTCACCGTGGGTTACGCTAGCCTAATGTTAAGCTAGAGTAATCACCGTTTTTTTAATTGTGCAGCATTGAATGTAGCAATCGGGCATTAAATGAGCTCTTAATAATGGTATGGTCAGATTTACAATTTGTGCAAACTTTATATCAAGGATGGTTCTTCAGCATTGGGGTTGGCTTTTGGAAAATAATTTTTTGTGGTTTTGGAGAGCATTAAATAAGCCTTTAATTATGAGATATGACAGAACTCGATTCAACGCTTATTTCACAAAATGTTTCGTCAGCTTAACATACAGCTAGCGTTACTCCCGAGGTTTTTTTAAACCGTCCAGCGTTAAATTTTGGCAATAGGGCATTAAATGAGCCTTAAATGAGCTCTAAATTATGATATAGTCAGATTTAAAAATTGTGTATAATTTAGATTAAGGATGGTTTTCGGTATCAAGGGTGGCTTTTGAAAAATGATTCGTTTTAGTTTTAGAGAGCATTAAATGAACCCTTAATTATATGACTGGACAGCACTCGATTCAACGTTTATTTCACATGGGGTTAAGCCAACTTAACGGTAATCTAGCGTAACCCTCGGTTAAAAAAAAGAGAAGAATTAAATGTTGCAATTGGGCATTAAATTAGCATTAAATGAGCCCTTAATTACGAAATAACTTTAAACTCGATCCGAACATGTGGTTACGTCAGATTAACAGGCCTTTCAAATGTGCCTTGCCACAATATTTTTGTGGAATTCAAATTTTTTTCCAATACGAGATGTCACAATGTGACTTGCGAAAATTTTCCCACCTTTTGTAGATTTTAAATTTTTTCAAACGAGAGATGCCGCAATACGACTTTCCGTCAATTTTACTTGGCTGGACTTTATATGACTCAACCCCGATTGAAACATAAATTTATTTTATTTGCAAATTAAATTGATAATTTTAAAAGATTTTTCTCGTAAAAGACGAAGAAAGTGACAAATGTACGATCAGAAGCTTAGAAAATAAAGAATAGATGAATTTATAATATTTCAAATTTGTTTTTTCTGCATATGTTTCTATACTCGATAAGGGAGACGAATTATTTTATCCACTCGCAGCGAACAAAGTTCGAGAATATTTTTAAAGAAAAAGTGAAAAATTAGTGGAATTAGCAGCTCATTATGAAAAAATAGTGAAATCGCTTAATAAGGATGGTCAAATAGTGTCATTAAATGTTGTATTTAATTTTATAATTTCATTATTTCTTTACATTTTTAAAAGTTAAAGCAGATGTTTAATTTTTATCGGAATTAAAGTTGCCATAAAGATAATTATTAATTTTATCCCCAGTGGCGGAGGAGCCCTAGGGGGCACACGGAGAGATTCCCACCTAGAAATCGACCAGGGAGGGGCAAAATTTTAATTTGCCCCCTCTGAAATCAAATAATTAAATCCATCAAATCGTTTGAATTTTTTCAAAAATCGACCTGAAATCTTTGGGAAGTCATTGTAATGTTGCTTAAGTATTTTGTAATATTTGTCAAATTATTAAAATCTGTGTGCAATATCTGAAATCTGTCAAAAATCTTTGAGAAATATTTGAAATCTTTGCAAAACCATTGAAATATTTGGAAAATCTTTGTGAAATCCTTGAGATATTATTTAAATATTTAAATACTCTTTGAAATCCATCTGAAATTTGTGTGGAATTATTCAAAGCTTTGTGAAATTTTTCTGATGTCTTTGCAAACTCGTGCAGTATTTTTGAAATATTTGTGAAACTACTGAAATGATTTAAGTATTTTTGTAATCTTTTTAAACTATTAGAAATCTTTGTGCAATCTTTGAATTCTCTCTGAAATCTTTGAGAAATATTTTTAATATATGGGAAATCATTAAAATCTTTCCGATTTTTTTGGAAATCTTTTGCAAAATGTTTGACGTATCAGATATTTGTGAAATTATTTACATTTTTGGTAATTATTGAAATCTTTATGCACTCTTTGAAATCTATCTGATATTTTTATGAAATCTTTTTAATCTATCCGATCTTTGGTAAATCATTAAAATCTTTCTGATATTTTTGCAAAACATTTGAAATACTTGCAAAGTTATTGAAATCTTTGGGAAATCATTGAATTCTTTCTTAAATCTTTTTAATCTATCCGAATTCTTTTTTCATCCGAAATATGTGCTAAATAATTAAAATCATTTCGAAATATTTTAAATCTTTGGGAAATGATTGAAATCTTTGCCCAATATTTGAAATCTAACGGAAATCTATATAAAATAATTAAACACTTTGTGTAATCTTTTTAATTTTTCCGAATTCTTTGTGAATATTTCGAAAATCATTTACATCGTTTAAATCCATCGAAAATCTTTGTGAAACCCTCAAAAGTTGTGCAAAATCTTTATGCAATCTTGGAAATCTACCTGAAATCTTTACGATGTTTTGATATCTTTGTGAAATCATTGAAAGCATCGCGAAACCTTCAAAATTTTGGAAAAATCGTTGAGAGATTATTAAAATCTTTGTACAATCTTTGAAACCTACCTGAAATCCTTACGAAATTTAAGAAATCTTTGGAAACCTTTACGAAATATTTGTGACATCTTTGGCAATATGAATTTTATGCTTGTATTTATTATTTATTATTCAATATTTATCGTTTATTCATTATTTATGTAAAATTTCTACATAGTATAATGTTATGATACTATGTACAAATTGTGCCTTTTATTACTATAATTATACGCCCCTGTCCCCACCCAGAAAAAAAGGCTCCACCGCTTCTGTTTAAGTCATCTGCTAGAATCATTGAAACAAATGTGGAAACACTTAACAATATATTGTTAATTAAAAAAGTAAAAAAATAATTGTTAATTTTGATTAGATTAATGTGGTTATTATTATTCTAGATCCTATATGTAAACCAACCATTTAAAGAGACTAAAAATAGAATGTGCAGATAGTCATTGTAATATCAGGTGAAGTATGCGACTTTACAAATATATATGATAAATATAAAAGATATTCGTCTCCTCCGAAAAGGATACTATATTATGTTGCTGCTTGAGGACTATTTAATATTCAAATATTTTTCTAGGTATATTAGCAGACGTGCCAATTAGAGGGCAATGCTGTATCCGGACACTGGCTTTCGACAGTATTTCCAGAAAATCTAATAGCCGGACAAAATGCTTGGAGGTTTTTTATCCGTGTGGCCAGCCGTACTGATGGAATTTGGCATCGATCTAACGGTCGTTCAGATATTTTATTTTTAAAAAAATGTTCTTGTCCTTTGGTACTGATATATTGTGTCTTTAAGTTCGTAAAATACCTAACAACAGGAATCGCAGCATTTAAATAAAAGCATGCAACTCATACGGTGAAAAATGTTAATAAACTAACCATAATTTCTATAAAAGCCACGTCCTTAAAAACCTAAAATGCCTAATAAAATGTATCGTTCATTGTTATCTGTTTAAAAGTGAATCGAAAATTTTTTTAATTCGCAGGACAATTTTAATGCGACAGTACGGAAATATCGAAGAATTCAGGGGAGAATCAGAGTATGTATACGTAGTTTAGATTCTCTATCTATTTGGGAAACTGCCTGTCAATAAACTAACAACCTGGGACAACATTGATAACAGATTGACAGTTCGAAACTGAATCCCATGAAATAGTTAAAGGTAGAAACGTAAATAAAGTGAAGCAAACGATAAAACAGCTGTCCACGGTGGCAGGTGCAGCAAAACGAGATACAAATGATCTTTTGGATTTTATAACCTCTTATTTAAAGTTAATCTTCGTCCCACCAATTCACTTTGATTTTCACCAAAAAACATTCAGGAATTTCGGAAACGCGAATCTGTGGAAGATAATTTGGGAAACTCACTGTATCATGAAAAAATATTGATGAAATTCGGATTCCTTTTGCTGTCTATCCAGTGAGCGAACCAAAAAGTGCAGTTTTTTTAGCTTACCGTTACGATTCACTGGAGCACTGGTAGCACAAAACTAGCCTATTCGACACATTATCACACTACTTTCTCCCAAGAATACTTTGAATTTGAGCACTTTTTCGAAAGGCTCGCACCAGTTTCAGAAAAACTAGCAAAAAAAATAGCTTTGTCACACCTGACCACGGAATGAAGGTCTTCTGTGGACTGAACTGACGCGAGGAGCGCGTGGGAGCGCGACAGAGCACCAGGAGTTCCGAGTAGTGTTCCTTGTGGACTTCCAAATGGTTTCACTCTGGTCCACTGGAGGCAGCACCTTCCGGTAAAATTCAAACCCTAAATTCAAATTCTCAAATTTCAAAATCCTCAAAATAGTCCATTATTTGATCTCTGTTGTTACCTGAATGTTGCACTCTCGCAACTTTTGAAGGATTTAATTATCAAATCGAGTCATCCTTTTATACACTTTTTTAGGGCTCTAAAATACAAAATATAGGTCAAGCTCGTTAACCAGATATTTCGGACGAAATTAAAAAAATGTAGAGCATTTTCGAAATTTAAAATAAAGTTTTTTAAAGAGTTTTAGAAATTTGTGTCAAAGTTTCTGGTGCACGAAAAAGTCATTTTAAGTCATTTTTAAAATTTTCACAAAATAGAAAAGATTAATTTTCTCACAAATTACGAAATTTCAATCGAATTTTCGACTAGATATCAAATATAATATTTCGAAGCTACCTTAATGACATTTTTCGATTAGACCGAAATTCAAAATGCTCGATAATTTTCAGTTTTCAAAATGCACTACGAAGTACTATGGGTGTATTCAATATCGGTTTATTTATTTGTAGTCATTTTATAAGAACCCTTACGAAAATTTATGATAGGAAAAAACGAAAATCGTGTCATCTTTTTCTTTTTTGTCACTTTTTTCTTGTAGTATTTTCGCGAGAACATGAAACGATAGGGTAAACGATAGGAAAAAACGACAAGACGACATCCGAAAATGACCTGCCCTAATTAGTTTGAACCTCATTTTCAAATCGCGTGTGCAAACCATATTCACGCCAATTCAGCCGACCTCGAATAATTCACACGTATTTAAATGTGGGTACAAATTGAACTTTTTCTTGGTAAACGGTTTCAAATAGATTGTAAATTGACTTCTAGCGGTTTGATTTTTATTTTTTTAATACCTTATTTTTTTTAAAGACTTCCTATCCAAAACCTTTGACAGGGTGCCGAACCAGTGGTGTCAGAACGCGGATATCTCTGGAATGGGCAGTACTGATTCCTGTGTATTTTTAAATTGACACATGGCCTTAAATAACCTAAAAATGTGCGGTTGGGTGCGAGAACGGCCTACTTGCATTTTACATAAGGTCATAAGACGAGTGCAGTCTAGCCTAGTCACGCGACTAACCTGCTCGATAAATAAAACAGTGCGATACGGAACAGGCCCACTCAACTCAAATGTAGAAATGTGAAGAAGCACAGCGCCAACAGTTGGCCGCAACTTGAACTAAAATAT
>JAAAKG020061046.1:0-17837 GCA_010014905.2 Druon quercuslanigerum | reverse complement strand
TTTGTGGGAAAGAAATGTTCTTAAATGTAACAGAAATGCGGTATGTAATAATAAATTAGTCAATTAATTCTTGCTTATAATGCTTTGAAAAATGTCATGAAAAATTTTTAAAATATATTTTCAAGTATCGCAGTAATGTTAATGAAGACATTAATAAATAGATGAATTATTATTGTGTACGGGAAAAATGTGAATCAGAGAAAAAATAATTATTTGATAAATATTATATTTTTGGTCCAACTATTTGTGAAAAACCAAGCGTTGTAGCAGTCTAAATATCATTTTCAAACTTTAGATTTTCCGTGTGCAAATTAAATTATTGTATTTTATATTAGGAATATCTTAGTGAAATAAAAATCGTTAGAGAAAGCAAGAAACTTGAATTTTATGAATTGGAATATTATATTATTTCTTGGATAAATCTATCGTAAGAAAAATATAATAGAAAAACGTGAAAAGTAGATTCATGACCGCAAAGTAGGCAAAAAGTAATGTATCAAAATTTAAAAATTAACGGTGTCTTAAATATAGAGAAATAAATTGATTTCAAAGATTAAATTTACAATTTTGAACATTTTTTTCATTTTTCGTCGAAAATTAGCGTTTTTGAACAAAAGCACGTTTTGATTGTTCACCAAAAAATTTTATATATTAATACTGAAGTTAGGACATCAAGTTTCATCCATAATTCATTTAAAATATTGCCCTTGCTCTTCTTGTATATTATTTTATGTAATAGATACTATTAAATACAAAAATTGGTTATCAATATTAATATTATGTAATAATTTAAAAATGGCGTAAGAAAAAAATATTCGCGCAGGTAGCGCGCGTCCTTCTTCTTACTTTTGTTAAATAATAAGTCTTAGTTAGAGATATGAAGACAATACAACGTGTCCATATAATCCAGAAGCGCTGCAAATAAGTTGCATAGTAATTACATTTACAAACTCACTTTAAGCGTTACTGAATTTAACTTGAACCACAGACTACAATTTTTTTAAAGTTGTTGGCAAAATTGGTTTTACTTCCTGCTCAATACACTCAACTCCCGATATAAGACCAGTTTCGGGAATGTCTTGCCTCGGCCTTGATCCTAATTCGGGGGAATTCAAATGTAAATAGGCAGGGTCACATGGACCATTTTTGTTGGATTTGAACTCATGATGCAACTGACGCGCTGAGAGTGCGGCCCTTTATCTGTTTGTCACGCTTGACTGAGCACATCCTCTCTTTCGGCCCGCGTCTTCTCTCATCGGGCAACTATGGAGGACATCAGTTCTAAAAAATATCGTAAACCGTGGGGTCTTATATAGGGAGTTAAGTGTAATCTTGAATTCCACGCATGTAACACTGAGAATAATATTCGGTTCGTAAAAAAAAAACTATTTAGCTGCTATAGAAGTAGAAGCAACCAAATTTTTCTCTCAATGCAACAAAATTATTTTATTTTCCTAACCAAATATTTTTCTCAGTCAATCTTAGCTTACATATTCAGAATCGCGCAATTTAATTATATAATTGTATTTCTCATCAAGGTCCTTTTATTAACAATTTTCTTCGAAAGAATTTCTGATATTCTTGAAAAACCTTGAGCCATGCATAAATTTCCCTTCGCCTTCAAAGTAAGGGAAAATTCTTGCAACAGACGTTTAACTTCTTTTACAAAATTTTTACAAGTTTCCGAGAAACTTTAATAATGGGGTAAAAGTTTTTAAACCGTCTTGCTTCCTTTTGCATAAGTTATATTTAAGAATTTGCACTTGAAAGAGTAGTCTCTGAAACATGAATGATGTCTAGTTGCAAATTGCTAAATTTTAAAGTTATACAAAGTTCGTTCTAGAGTTTCGAATTTCAAATTAAAACAAGACGTGACGTTTTACCTTTAAGCCAAGTAGTAGATCTTTCAACCATCAAAAAATAAATTCTCAAGGAAACATGTATGCAGTAGTTAATATTTCAACAAGACATGATTTTAATTCTAAATAAAAAACAGTAAACTCAACCAGAAAAGGTGAATCTTAAATAAAATAGTTTAACTCTCAACCAAAACAGATTAATTTTCTACGAAGCAATATCAGTTTCAACCAAAAAGGATCAATTTTGAACAAAATACGTAACTTTTAACCAGGAAAAATAATTGTTTTGTTTACAATATAAATTTTAAATCCAGAATTGAATTATTACATTTTCAGCGAAGAAAATAAATTCTTAATTACAAGAAAATGAATTCTTAGCAAAATATTACAATTTTTCAACCAAAGAGATTAATTTTTATCTAAAATCATAAACCTTCATAAAATAAAGAATTTTGAAAGCAAAAAGATTAATTTTCTACAAAAAAGATGAATTATGAAAATAATTATGTGAATTTTTTACCAACCAGTACTTGCATTTTCTACCAAAAAGTTATCATTTTAAACTAAAAAAGATCAAATTTCAACGAAACATTTAATAATTAAATTTTCAGTAAAAAAATTTTCTTTTTAACCATATACTTTAATTTTTAGTTTACAAAATGGTTAAATTTTAAAATAACTATTTTAATTTGGAATCTCATGGCTTAATTTTCTACTAAACTAGTTGTACTATTAACCAAAAATATGCATTTTTAACAAAAAATTTACTTTTTTAACCAAGTCAATTTTTCTAACAAACTGTTAAATTATGTGAACCAGAAAGAAAAGAACAGTTGAAACGAACAGTAAAAAACACTTAAAACCAAAAATGGTATCGTTACGTTTTCTGTGAAGAAAGTTAATTCTCAAGAAAAAAACGAATTCTTAGCAAAATTTTCAACAAAAAATTGATTGATTACATTATCAGCGAAGAAAAATAGTTCTGAACCGAAAAAAAAGTTTGACAAAAGAGTTAAATATTTCAACCAAAGAAATAAATTTTCAAAAAAACAGATTAATTTTAAACTGAAATAGATAATTCTTCAAACAAAAATGACACGATTTTCAACAAACCTGTGAAATTTTGAACCATATACTAGACTGGAAGTTTTTCAAAAATGTAGGGAAAATAAGAATTTTTTAGCAAGAGTGAAAGAAAATTATGGTCGTCTAGAATTTAATTTAAAATATTGTCCTGCTAATTTCAAATGGGGCATGCTTGTCTAGGTCTTTAGCCATAAACGCAGGGTCATCAGGTCTGCTCCAAAAGTAGTAGGACTAACTCTCTATTGCTCAGACGAAGCAATGGAGGGAGTTTTTTATGGACAGGATGAGTGGTGAAGGATGTGAGGAACTAAGTGCATGCTCGAAGCGAACAGTCGCCTCCGAGCCTTTGCGGAGTAAATATCGCGCAAGAAGTAAACCATCTTTTTCCTCGCCTGCACGCTCTCAAAAGGGACCACACGCTCGGGCAGTGTCAGTCAAAAATAGCTGATCTGCTCATTGCACCCTCTTTTAACGCCTGCTTAATCATGGTGAAAGTCTCGGTTACGGACTTTTCAAGTATAACACAAAAATTTACCGCGCAAAGCTGCTCGAGCGTGCGGTCCATTCTGAGAGCGCGACGGAAGCCAAAAACAGAGTTACTACTTCTCGCGTTATATTTACTCCGCAAATGCTCCGAAGCGAATGTTCGAGCATGCATTTGGTTCCTGACATCCCCCTCCATCCATCCTGCCCTTAAATCCCTCTGTTATTCCGCGTGGGATTTAGAAAGTCAGTCTTACTACTTATGGAACTTTGTAAGCAAGCTACAAAAAGGGTTTACTTCTCGCGCGATATTTACTCCGCAAATGCTGGGAGGCGACTGTTCAAGTATATATTTGGTTTCTGACATCCTCCACCATCCACTTTGCCCGTGAAAAGCTCCCTCTATTACTCCCTCTGGGATACAGAAAGTCAGCCATACTATTTATGGAACAGGCCGTATAGTTTGGGACAGATTATAAAAATACAATTTTAAAATGGTCTGGGTGAATAACGTGATCGGTAAAACGCGGGAATTTAAAATTGCTTGATCACTATAGACACCTTGAGAACATAGTTAACGATCAACTAAACAAAAAATGATAAATCCATTTTTTGAAAAAATGAGAAACGCATGCATTTAGCGTTTTGAGGACTCAAAGAACATGTTTATTGATCCTTTGTATACAAAAAATATTATCCCATTAGAAGGTTAAAAAAAATATAACTATTTCGTTGAAAATTAATTTATTTCGAAGGTTAAGAATTAATCTTTTTATCTGATAATGTGACTATTACATCTTTCGTTAAAAAATGATATTTTTTATTGAAGATTGATCTTTTCTAGTTGAAAATTTATGCTTTTTAGTTAAAAATGGAACTATTTGGTTCTAACTCAATCGAGTTCGGTTGAGGATTCAACAATTTGATAGAAATTTTAACTGTTCGGTTAAAAATTAACTTGTTTATTAATCATTCAAATTTTTTATCTGAATGGAACTCTTTGATTGAAAATTAAACTATTTTTATGAAAATTTATTGTGCAAAATTAATTTTTTTCTTAAAAAAATCATATTTTTCCGTTTAAAATTCAATCGTTTTGAGATAATACTTTCATTTCATATTTCTTTAAGATAACCCTCCTTGATAAAAAATGTAACTATTTCATTTTTAGAAAATTAATCTTCTGGATTAAAAATCATCTTTTGGGTTGAAATTTTTAGTTCAAAATTATTTTTTTAATGTTTTATCATTTAAGTTGAGTTGTTATGTTTCGGTTGAAAATTCAACTCTTTTGTTAAAAATTCTTCTTTTTTGGTCGAGAATTAATCTTCTTCGTTAAAAATTAATCTGTTTCAATTGAGGACCCAACCATTTGGTAGAAAATTAAACTACTCAGTTAAAATTGATTTAAAAAAATCATATTTTTTATTTATATTCAACTATTTGGTTGAAAATTTAATTTTTTTTAATAAAAAATTATATTTTTGTGTTGAAAATTCCACCGTGTTGTGGATAATTCGTTCTTTTGTGTTTAAAGTTCAACAATTTTGTTGAAAATTCGTGTTTTTTGATAGAGCATTAATCTTCTTGTTGGAAAACTCATTTTTTTATTGAAAATTTAACTACTTCATTTTAAATTCATATTTTTTGTGCGAAAATTCAACTTCTTGGTTGTAATTTTAAATATTTTCTTAATGCATATTTTTTAAGATTCACCTTTTTGGTTTAAAATTTTAATTTTTCGATAAAAACTGAGTTTTGTTGTTATAAATTAATTTTTTATCTGAAAATTGCACTGTTCCATTTTTGGTTTCAAATTTGTTCTTTGTAAGTTGATAATTTAACTATTTGATCGAAAATTCATGTATTTTATTGAAAATTCGTCTTTCTGGTCATAAAAGTAATCTTTTCGTTGAAAATTCCATATATTTCGACTTGAAATCTTGTGAATTTAGAAGGTTTCATATTGCATTCAGTATTGCATTAGCTTTAATTTATTTTCTATGTTTTGATAGAATTGTGGGCTACGTTTCAAACTGATTCAACAAAATATTTGTTTGGTCTACAAAAAGATTTGGTCGAAGCAATTAAACAAATTTTTTGCGTCTAGCAAAGATTTTTTTAAAATTAAATAACCATATTCTGGGGTTAAACTAATAATAAATTTGTTTATTCAATCAAAACGTTTTCTGAGCGGGGATTTATCATGTTTTGTTCGTTTGCTCCTCAGTTATCAGTAAGGGTGTGCTCGACAGGGTATTTACTTTGTAACTCATGCGCATGCACAATGCTGGCTTGATTATAGAATTATGTCGGAATGTGGTGTCGAATCCTCGTGAGTATCGCGCGTACGTGCACGTAATGTCAAAACGGTTGTCAAGCATGAGGTGACCTTACGTCATATGAAGAGAGAACCTGATTGGCTGATCGCGGGACGAGCCTCCGTCAGGCCTCTATGCATTCTGAACGACTCACGTTCAGCTGTTCTGTGTATCTATCATCATCCACTAAAATGCCTTAGACGTCTCTCTCTCTCTCTTTTACTCGCTCCTTCCCTAACTCACTCTCTCTCTCTCTCTCTCTCTCTCTCTCTCTCTCTGCTCGACCTCTCTTTCTCTCTCCCTCTTACCGGGATTTTCAAGCAAACATCATTCTTAATCATATATTCCGAGATATATTCATGCATGCGCTTATACCACACAAATCAGGCTCGTCATCATCCAGTGACAGAGTATCTAAATAAAATTCCTAGAAATCATCACATCTTAAGATACCTTCCTCATTTTTTATTGCTTTATGATTTATAATTTATATTTGGAGGACCCGCGCGGCCTAAAATTATTATGGAGGGCACACTTTTATTAACTCCCCGACTTCCTGTGCGCAAGAGAATCACGTATTTTTAAACTACATTTATATCCGGTACGAAAAAATTCAAATTTATAAAATGTGGACGATATACGCTACTGTTGACTCTGAAAATTGAATAATGGTTACTCGTTGAAAAAAGAAGACAGAAACTTTTTTAAAAATCCGTTAAAAGGCTTATTAAAGTCCGCGTCGAGGAACCCCCAATGGAGATATTTTGGACTTTTTGAAGACAATATACCACGTGAGAAGTTTAAAAAAATGTAATAATTTCTCGAATTTTGTACCATGACTGTAACTTCTGGCAAAAAGTAAGAAGGTTGTAGCAAAAATCTGACATTCATACCACACAGTGTTTGACGTCTTATCTTTAATTTAAGACAGTAAAACTTGATAAATCTTTAGGGATTTTCAAGACGTTTTTTTAAAAATTATATTGCAGGAAATTTGAATGGAAATAATATTTTAATAAAAAATTTTTCTCTCATGTTTATTCTTTATGATATTATAAACAAATTTAATAAAGAAATGCATTATTCAGGTTAATTAAAAAAAAATTCTTTTTTAGGAATCTCATGATAATTTTAGCAAATTTATGAGTTATTGATAAGTTGTGTGGGTTTTTAATCAAATATAATAAACAAATGTATTATTCGGGTAATCGTCGATAGAAAAATTCATTTTTTTTCAGTGCCACTTATTTTTATTGGGAATCTTATGATAAATTTACCAAATTCATAATTATTTGATCAATTTCATGTCTCATTTAAACAAATTGAATAAACAAATTTATGTCAGAATTTATAATTTGGGACCTTATGATAATTTTAGCAACATTTATAATTATTTTAAAAAATTTATGTTTTTTTTAAAGAAATGCATTATTTGAGCTTTTGTAGACGGAAAAACTCTGTTTTTTTTCGTTTGCAGTCTTTTTATTTCTGATCCTCACAATAATTACAGCAACATTCACATTCAGTAGATCAATTTGATATCTCATTTAAACAAATTGAATAAACAATGCATTATTCGAGGATTAGTCGAGAAAAAAAGTTTTTTTAAATCTATATTATTATAATATTTGTTTAAAGAAGACATAAAATTACTGAACTAATTATAAATTTTATTGAAATGATCATGAATATCCGAATTTAAAAAAAACTGACATGGAAGAAACGAGTTTTTCCGTCGGCAAATGCCACAATAATGCATTTGTTTTTTTAAATTTGTTTTAAAAAAGCATGGAAGCTATCAATTAATTATGAATTTTTCCGAAATTATCATGAAGTTCCCAATTAAAGACTGAGATTGAAAAAAACAACCTTTTTATCGATAAATGCCCGAAAATAATGCATTTGTTTATTAAATTTCTTTAAAGAAGACATAAAATTATTCACCTAATTATGAATTTCGCTCAAATTATCGTCAAGTTCCCAATTAGAAGTGCTGGAATTGAATAAAAACTAATTTTTCCGTCAACAAATGCCCGAACAATGGATTTATTGATTAAATTTGCTTAAAAAATCATAAAATGTATCAACAATGCATTCGTTTATTAAATTTGTTCAAAATATTACCAAGAATAATAATATTAATAATAGTATTTCAAGAAATAATTTCTGTATGAAATACACAATTTAAAAAGCTTTTTAACGGTTTTCCAAAAAACTTTCTCGCTCCTTTTTTGAATCAACGTTCAAAGTTCAATGTTCGGGAAAAAATCTGAATGACTTGGAACTATTACCGAAAAAATAAAGAATAATTCGGAAATGTTATAGGACATTAAAAAAACCACATAAAAATAGCAATTTTTTTATCCTTTCGCGAAATCTTCTTATACTTTCATAGGAAATATTTCCATCAATCTATAACGGCAATGTTTTAAAGAAGTTATATAACGTTACAATCTTTTTGGTAGTATTCATATTTTAATTATTAAAATTATTTTTCATATGCAGTCAGTACATGAACTAGATGATAAAAAAATCAGTTTTTCAGGAGAGCGAAAAAAGATTCTAATAAAATTGATATCGCCACATAAAGATAAGACAAAAAATTACTTTCCAAGATTACGTGTTTCTGAGTCAATCCCGCATAAACTTGATTAGGAAAAGTTATCTACTTTCTACGAAATAGATGTATCAGTTGACACTCTCGAAGTGAGACTGACCACGAATTGAAACAGGCTCGTCTGCTGATTGCGATAAAAATATAAAATCGTCAGTTTTAATAGAAATTAAAAGTTGCTCCCGAAATGTCAAGATTCCGAATGCGGATGAAAAAGATTTGATCTAACAAAGTTTTTTTTTTTATTACTAAGGTACCGGGATATTACTTGATGGAGCAGGTTCACCACCTGGATTCTCGGGTATTCGGGTATCAGCAAAATTCTTATCACTAATTTTTACCAAGAAAATATTTTTATTTTAAATAAAAGACAGTTGAATTGAACGAAAGAAAATAAATTCTCAACTGCAATGATGAATTATTCAACCAAACAGACAGATTTTCAAAAAGTAAAAATTTGTCAATCGAAAAAGAAAAAAATATATCCAGCATGTAGAATTTTCAAGCCGAAAGTGATTTAAATAAACCAGTTGAATTTTCAACTAAATAAATTGGATTTTCAACCAATAAGATTAATTGTCTACTAAAAAATACTAATTCTCGACAAAATAGATTTTTAATTAAATAATTTTTTAATAAATTTTCATTTAAATTAATTAATCTTAAGTAAAAAAAATTTCTACAAGAGAGGAAAATTTTTTACTAAATAGTTGACTTTTCAAGCCGAAGCATTAATTTTCTAACAAAAAAGATGAACTTTTAAGAAGGTACACGGATTTTGAACCAAATAATTGAATTTTTAATTGAAAAATATAAATTTTAGGCTAAAAATGGAATAGTTCAATTTTAAAACAAAGAAAGGAATGTTAAACGAAAATAATAAATCTTGAACAAATAATAATAATAATTTTTAGTAAAGTAGTTGTAAAATTTGACCAAATAGTTTAATTTCTATCAAAACGTTTAATTTTCTAGTAAAAAATATGGATTTTCTACAAAAAAATCGAATTTTCTAGCCGCAAATGTGATTTTTCACCAAAAAATTTAATTTTTAAACGAAAAATATTAAATTTTACCCAAAGAGGATGAAATTAATAATCCATTAAATTGTTTTTTATTGGAGACCCATTAAAAAAATTTGCTCTGTTGTGTTTTGTTTGAATGCTCTCTAATTGTTATGCAAAATTGCATCATTTTAAACAATGAATTTATTCTCTGTGTTAATTAAAAAAATTATAGCGCAGCAACAGTTGACATCAGCAGTATTAGTAACACGATAGGCACATCATTGGAAGAATAGTAAATAAAATAATGTGCCATATCTTATGAATAAGTGATTGTTTACTATTGATAGAGTATAAAAGAATTGGATAATTATGCAATAATAAATTTTTCAACCAAAAAAAACTACTTCTCAAAATGCGCAAAATACTTTTATCAGGAATAGTTTTTTTTACTCAAATCTTTCTCTGCAAGCATTGAAATGCTGTCAAATTCACACGCATAATAGAACTGATCCAAATTTAAGATTTATTAATGTAAAATTAGATTATTCATTTTTTAGTTAAAATTATTATTTTCTAACTGCGAAAAATGAATTTTCAAAACAATATATAAATGTTTAATCAAGAAAGATTTTGCAATCAATATAGAAAAAAAATCTCATCCATGATGTTGATTTATCGAATCAAAAAGACGAATGAAAAAAAAATCTTCAACCCAAGATATGATTTTTCTACCAAAAAGTGAAATTTTTAATGAAATATTTTAATTTGATACCGAACAGATTAATTTTCTACCAAAAAAGAATAATTTTTAACAAAATACATGCATTTTTAATACAATAGTTGAATTTTTAACCAAAAATGTTCATTTTCTACCAAAAAATACAAATATAATATAATAATAATAACATAATTTTCGACGAGAGAAATAATTTAATAAGCAAATAACATAATTTTACAACAAAATATTTAAATTTTTAACCAAACAAATCAATATTCCATCAAAAAGGTTAAATGTCTAAAAAAAATTCTATGAAAAATTGAGTTAAACAAATTATCTTTCAATAAAAAACTAATTTTTAATCGAAGAAATGAATTTTTAACAAAATAGTTAAATTTTCAATTGAAGAAGATAAATGTTAAATGTAATAGTTAAATTTTCAGTAAAAAAAATAATTTCAAAAAATGTTAACAAAATAGTTAAATTTTGAGCAAAAAAAAAACAGATCTTTCAACTAAAATTATGCGTCATCAACCAAAAAAATTTAATTTAACCAAAGTAAAATTTTCATGATGTTTCGAGTAAGTCATCTTGAAAAATATAAATAAACTCTTAAGTGCAAAATTGTGAAATTTCATATTATAGGATCAATATGTAAAGAAGAGCTCAAATTTTTAATATATTATTAGCGAAAATTACTCATTTGTGCTAAATTTAATAACAAACATAAATGTCACATTTTTCTTGCTCTCGAACTTTTAAAATAAAATTTTTATAGAAACAAAAATAATTTAATACATTTATGTGTCAAAAATGTTCAGAAAACGAGGTAAATCGAGCCTTATAAGAAAATCAGAAACAAATTGAAATATAGTCGAATTTAAATCTGCCTTGATGATGCAAATGTATTCTTTGTGTTTGTTAAATATTTTTTTAATAGAAAAATCTGCCAATATGCTCAAATCACATAAGATTTTCTGAGAAACCCATTAAAAAATGTTGGAAAATAAACACAGTTTTTTTCTGAATAAAACGTAATTAGTGTGGGCATAGCACACACAATATTCCTGCGGTTACTAAAATACAAATATGCTATGTTGCAGCTTCATAAAATGATTCGCAATCTAAAAAATGATTACTTCATGTAAAGATGATCATATATGAAAAAATGCGAGAAGAATTTTCCCAGAATGAAAGTTGTGGGAATTTTTCTGTATGTTAGTACGCACATGCGAGTCAAATTAATTAAAATTTTATGTACATAATCAATTTTTTTTTGCTGATTTACCAACGCTTCCCACCGAATCTCAAATTGTCACATTGATGCCCGAAGTTGTAATATATGTGTTTAATAAAGTCGGCGAAGCACGAGTCGAGTGTCGTACGAGTGTCTCCAGTTACCGTTGGATTCATTCAGTAAATTATCTTAATTTATTTCATAACTTAATGAAGGATCAAGCTTGAGCTTATTCATGGCATAAATTAAAGCTTTATCGTTCTTTCATGTTGCATGACATTCGAAACTGTAACGTGACCTAATTAACTTCAATTAGAAAAATTTCTTTTGCACTCAGAAACCAGTGTTAGGTAAGTTACTTTTTTTTAGTAACTATAGTTACAGATACATCACTTGGACCTGTAACTTTTTACAGTTGTTGCTTTTCTACAATGCCAATTTCGTAACATTTATGTTCGTAGTCAAAGTGAGAAAAATTTATGATATATCAATGTAAAATTGTATTATTTAACCAAAGCCCCACAAACGGTTTTTCTGCAAAACAGTTGAGTTGTCATACTGGTGATTTTTATTTTGAACCAAAAAAGTTGAATTCAAAAATTTAAAATATCTATTTTGAACCCACAAAAGACGAAATTTTAACAAAATCAGTGTATTTTCAACTCAAAAGTATAAATTTTTGTACCAAAAAATGGCTAAATTTTCAGTCCCCCGAAATATCCTGTGGTAAAAAAATACTTATTCATAGGGTAATTAAATTAACAGAAGAAAATATATGGGAAGTCCAAAATGGATTTTTGCCAGAAATATCATGTACGGATCAAATATGTAGATTAACCCGTGGTGACCACACTTGTTCAAATATGCACTAGCAATATTTTCACATAAGTGTCTCTTGTCACTCGGTAGGTATAAGAGCCTCTCTCCCCTCAATTAAATATGCCCATCAGGTACTGAGTCATGCCATGTAGGGCCCAGATTTATTCGCCTCTTACTGTTCGTCAGGTTCATTTCGAATGTTAGGCTTGGTGCAAATTTGCACTAGTGTGGTTTCCTAGGTTTTAAAGTGGATGTTTCAGAAAAAATTGAATTTCGCCTGACAATCGTTTTTTCGACTAAATTTTCTCTAAAGGTAAGTAATTGTACATAGTGTTTTTAATTTTTAATATAAATTTACGAAAAATCATACCCGCGTGTTACTTACGTAAATTTAATAAGTTCTTGATTTTTTATTTGAAATTTTCTGAAGGTTTGAGGCTTTTAAGTTCGAATCATTGTAAGAAATTATAAATAATGTAGTACATAAAATTAGTGAAAAATAGTTATCATTAACGTTTTTTTTCAGAATGGCTGGCGCATCAACTTTTAATGTGTTTTCTCTTCTAGATTAAGTGTTGACTGATTTTGCTATGCTTTAAAAATACCTTAATTTCAGACAGCCATAAAAAATATTTATATTTTATTGAATGTGCAGTTAGTAACTTTCTTATAAGTATGCACCTTTATCATCAATTTAAAAAAACAAAAGTACAATTTCGATAATTAGAAAAAATGGCATTTCAGTTTATGTCCTCATAGCTATTTATTATATTCGTGGACATGTATTGAAGAAGGGCCCTTTTTGACGAAGAGGGTGTAGATCTCGGACAATGATGGTACGTGGGTTAGCGATCACAGATGATAAGGCTTTTATGGTAGAATCAATCGAAGACTTGCAAAGAATGTTGAGAAAATTGAATACAAGCACGAAAAACATGGGCCTCCAAATTAATCTAAGTAAAAAAATTATAGTGTTTGAAGCAAAGGGTGTGAAAAACACTGTACAATATTGCCCTAAATAATAAGAGAATAAAACAAGTTGATAAGTAGGCAATAATGGTTATAATTGTTGTGCATTAAAAATTTGTTTAAATAAATTTAATTAAATATATCTAGATATAAGATACCATTCCGAAATTTAGTTAAAAATTTTAAGTCAGTGTATGGAAACTTTACAATTTTGGAAGTATTAGTCAATTTTAACTGCTTTTAATTAATTAATTTTCGAACCAAAACCAACACTTTTTAAAAAAGAAGCTCAATGTTCAAGTCAAAAGGATGAGTTATTAACAAAAAACTTACTTTTCAACAAAAAATTGAACTTTCTACCAAAATAATTAAATTTATAACAAAGTACATAAATTTTCAACGAAAGGGATGAATTTTCAACTAAAATTATGATTATTCAACCAAACATATGAATTTTTAACAATCTACTTCATATTTCAACCAAGTATTTAATTTTTCACCCAGAAAAGACGAATTTTCAACGAAATAGCTAAACTTCCTACAGACATTTCGTTATCAAAAGAGATTAATTTTGGAATCAGAAAGACCAATTTTTAACGAAAGAATTTCCTATAGCAAAAAAAAATTTGAAATCAATCACAGTTGAATTCAACTAGATAAGACGAATTTCCAAAACAGTAACTCAATCCTCAACCAAAAATGATTTATTTCCTACCCATAACAGACCCATAAACCTCTCTTAATAAGAGATATACAAAAAACAAAAAGTAACTTAAACGTAGTTATAATGAAATTTCCATGTTACTGGAAAAATTGCAACTAAGTTACGTTCCTAATTACTTTTTAAAACCAACTGGAAAACCAACTGGAAAAATTTCCTCAAAATGAGAGATAAAAAATGTAATTTTATCAAATTTTTCGAAAATTATTTAAGGGTGTTAACTACCCCCAAATTATTTTTGATTACGCAAAAAAATTCTAAACAGACATGATATCAACACGAAAAATCTGTAAATTCCCCTGTAACCACCCTCAAGTATATTTTAGTATATTTCTACAAAATAAAGTCAATTTCGCGTTAAAAACCTAGCAGAAAAATATCTTCACAAAGAGAATTGAAAAAATGTAAATTTCTCAATTTCGTCAAAAAAATGTATGGGGCTAAACTACCCGAACAGAAGTTAAGAATATACAAGAAAATAAGCAAACATGTGTAAATTGAAGCTGAAAATCTAAAGAAGAAAATGGGTTACATGCGATAGTAAAATAACTAAATTATCTAAATTAATTTTGCGAACAAAATCGAAACGAAAAATTTTCTCACAATAAGAGGTAAAAAAATGTGAATTTCTCAGTTTAGTCAACATTTTTATTGAGGGTAAACTATCCCAAAATAAGTTACGATTATATAAAAAAAACATAATAAAATTTCCTTCAGGGTAGTTACCCCTACAAAGTAATGTCTCGGGAAAATGCAATAACACGTGAACTTTATTACATTATCGCGTGTAAAACATTTTCTTCTTCAGATTTTCAGCTTCAATTTACACCTATTTCGTCATTTTCTCGTATACTCGTAACTTATTTTGGGGTGGTTTACCCCCATACATTTTTTGACTAAACTGAGAAAGTTACATTTTTCAACTCTCTTGGTGAAAAAATGTTTCTGCTCGGTTTTGTACGTGAAACTTACTTTGTTTTGTAGAAATATATTAAAATTCACTCAAGGGTGGTTACCCCTTATAAATTAATTTCTCGTGAAAAAGCCAAAAGAGGTAAACTTTATTTTATTGTTACATGCAACATATATTTTACAGATTTTTCGGGTTGACATCATTACTGTTTGGCAATTTTTGGTGTAATCAAAAATCATTTGGAGGTAGTTCACACCCCTAAAATTTTTTTGACAAATTTGAGAAAATTACATTTTTCATCTCTCATTATAAGGACATTTTCCCAGTTAGTTTCATTGTTAATTATACTGCTGCTAAATATGAAAAAATTAAATGCGTATTTGGTACCACACTTTTCGGGGGTTGTTTTTACCACCTAAAAATAATTTTAGGCACTTAAGAAAAAATACGTGTCGCTTAGTTTTTCGAGTACCACAACATATATCAGAACGAGGAAAATCGGAAAGGGACACGTACCTAGGTTCCCTTGTTAGTTACTTGTAACAAGTTACTAGCCAACTTTGTCAGAAACAAAAATTCGTTTATCAATAAAATCTTTTCTTTTTCAGCATTTGTTTAATTAAAAAAAAAAAGTTTGATCAAGTTACCCGAATTTGTGTTTAATGAGGGTGGCCGTATATTAGGAAAAACCTCATGGAAATAGAGAAAAGTGAAGGCATTTTATTTGTCAAGGGAAATCAGGAAAAAGTCAAGGATTTTGAAAAAAAATCTTTGCAAAAATGATGGCATTTGTATAAGAGGCTCTTCAAATAATTGTCAAGAAAAATCGATTAAAATTTTTTCATTCGATTTTGAAACTGTTTTATTAAGTTTGTAAAAGATTCTATGTTAAAAATTTTACAAGATTAAGATTCTCGTTTTTGAATATCAGTGGTCAAGTGAAATGAAAACTTGATCAAAGAAAAATTAGGGAATTTTGAAAATAAAGTTTTGCGGCCACACTGATATAATGCTTATGTTAGAAAATTATTTTCCATGCATTTCTATTTCTATTTCTTTTTTTGCCCTTATTTCCTCTTGTCATATTTTCAATTTGGATTGTTTTATTAAACATTTCACTTTTTGTGTTTACAATTCACTATTTTGGTAGAAAATTATCTTTTTGTTGAAGTCATAAAATTCTTATAGAAGAATTCGTCTTTTTTTGATAAATGTACTACTTGGTTGAAGGTTTAACAACTTTCTTAAAAAATCTTTCTTTTCTTTTTTGTTAATTTTAGTTTAAAACTCATCTCTTTGGCTAAAAGTTGAAATATTTTGTTGGAAATTGATCATTTAAAAGTTGAACTATTTTGTTTAAAATTAATTTTTTTGCTTAAAGGTGTATTTATGGTTAAAAATGTAACTATTTTGTTGAAAGTGGTTGGTTTTTTGACTTGAATTAATTTTTTAACCGAAAATGTAACTGATTCATTTTTACTCAAAAATGCATGTTTTTTTGTTGAAAACTCGTCTTTTTTGGTAGCAAACTAATCTTCTTGGTTTGAGATATCTTTTACCACGGCTTTCTTCCACATGTTTATCTTTTTTAAAGTGCTCTTTTTTCGATTCAATAGAGCTAACCAACAGCTCAAAAGTACTTTCTTCCTTTTTTTTTTAATTGAAAAATTAAACAGTTAAGCAACTTTTCATGTATAAAAATCACAATTTATGGGGACACGCTGTACCTTTGACGAAGATTTTCGCGGAGAAGGATGCTTCTTTCAGAATGTTCGTTTCAGGGTTCGATTAAACTTAACAGACCCCAAAACATCTTTGCATTTTTTGGTTTAAAATTATTTGCCTGGAAGTTAGGCAGTTTTTTTAGTTCTGTAAAATTCGGGTGTTGGCACTTGCACCCGTATGCAGTGTGTCCCTTCAATTCTTGTGTTTGAAAGTTCTTTTTTTTGGTTTTAAAATTTATCTCTTTTGATATAGATTTAATCTTTTTTGTTGAAATATCGAATATTACATTTTTTGTTGTAAATTAAAATTTTCGGGTTCAAAATTCAACTTAAATTTAAAGCTCAATTGTTTGGTTTTAAATTGAACTATTTTTAGTTAAAGTTTAATATTTTAAAAACATTTGATGTTAATTGGTTCTTGTCCACCGATCTAAAATCAATATTTGTGGAATATTGATTTTTTTTCTAAATTGTGAAAAAATTGCCCTCAAGCTCCGCTGGGATCCGAAAGCAGGTCTTTCATATTTGGGTCCACTAGGTACTCTTCAATAACAACTAATCATTAGTTAATCGCTAATACCAAAGAATTAAAAAATTATATCTAAGAATTATTTACCATTTACAATATCAAAAAACAGTTAACCAAACATATGTTTGTAAAAAATAGAAACTGTTTCCCATATTATGTGTAAAAAAATTTCTGATTACTGAACTTAAGAGGACCATCGTCGTGTTGCGAGATATCTGAAGCAATATTGTAACCAAATTTCATTCATGTTTACTCGACAGCATGAATTAGTAAAAAAAGATTTGATGTTTACTCTGTTTCTTCAAAGCTATTCGATTAAAATAATGCTGCCTGATATCCAATTTTTGTTTGTGTGAAATCGTGCGACTGCATTGCCAGAAGCAATAATATTTTCGCATAAACCTTGAAAGTTCATTGGATTCTTCAGCGGACCTGTTACGCAAAATTGATGATAATCTCCACTCTGCGCAATTAGAAATCATTGAAAGTCACTCACTGCACGTATTGCATGCACTCTTTGTTGTACCAATAATAAGCAATTGAATTGTGACAACAATTAACTTTATTGAACTTTGAATTATTTTTTACATTAAATTAATACAAAATTAAAGTTGATATGCTCAATGTTAATTTACAGTCAATTTTCTAAATATCATTTTAATGAAGAAGTTAATTTATAAAACATGCGGTTGCCACTTTATTGTTTATTGATATTTGTGTATTAATATATATAATTAAAATATTTGGCATAAGGACGATGGCGACCCAAGGACGACCGCCTTCTGCATTTTCCCCGCAAGAGTTTTAGCATATTGTTTACACGCAGGGATGCTTTTT
>JAAAKG020061045.1:0-41902 GCA_010014905.2 Druon quercuslanigerum | reverse complement strand
ATTGAGTTAATGCTATTTTTAATTCAAAAAGGTTTTGAAATCATTTATAAATCAAATATTTACACAGTTTTAGAAACAGATCGCTCGGTTTGATTGACATAGCGAGAAGATCGTCTCATGAGACGATGCAAACCGATATGACATGTTGAAAAGACGATCACTTTTCACCCTCTCATTGGATTATCGGATCGATCGCTCGATATGCATCACTACACACAATATTTTTCCAAGAAAACATAGAAAAGCAATCGAAATCTTAAAGCACTCTAATAACATTAATAAGGACAATGGTTATAGTACCAAAATTCGTAGTTTTGTACACGATTGAAACCGGAAATATCCCCTTATCATAATGAATCATCGTGATAGTATTAAATCTTTTACGTCATTAAGTGTTGGTGAAATGTGCGTTCATCAATAGTTGATAGATTGAGCATTAATCTTTGGATTAATTTTGAATTTCCATGATTGAAAAATTTAAAGGTAATGTTGATCAAGTCGTGGTTGGATATAAAGGGCATGTTGGTCGGCGCTTAAACCCTTATTAAGATCGTTTCAAATCACTAAGTTAATACAAGTACTAGAACAATTAGTATGGAAAGTGGACACATGAGGTACAATCGAGATAATGCCTTTAAAGTTAAGGATAAGTGAAAAAAGGA
Organism: Druon quercuslanigerum; assembly: GCA_010014905.2. Taxonomy (NCBI): domain Eukaryota; kingdom Metazoa; phylum Arthropoda; class Insecta; order Hymenoptera; family Cynipidae; genus Druon; species Druon quercuslanigerum. The sequence continues at coordinate 41,240 of JAAAKG020061045.1, read as the reverse complement.
CCGTGTCAAGCTCTATGCTATAGGAGGCATTAGGTCGTTTATAAACCACTCCCACTAAAACACTGTCCGAGTGGACTTGACTTCAACTGAGAGAAATTCTATCGTGGGAAAAGTAGCCACTGAACTGACTCCAACTATAGTTCCACTCAGACTGTTATGCAGAAAAGGAACAACTCCACCTACCCTACCTTCGTCTTTACATATTTGAAGAAACGAATAGTTGTCAATAACAATGAGACTAGAGGGTATATTTGTATTTAACCAAAACTAAAAAACAGCTTTAACATGGCAGGAACATGCACTGAGAAAATATTTGAATTCTAAAAAATGTGCCAATAAAGACAGCGCGTTAATGTAGAAAATTTTAAAGGTATCCTTTGATATATGGAAAAAGATATTTTGTACAAAACCATTCAAGTATGAGAAGCTCCTGGAACACACCTAAAGTTTCTTAGAGAATAAACAGTAATCAAGACACCCCAAACTAAGTAAACGCAGTTGAAATGAGTTAATAGGTGATAAATACAAGTACGGAGGATACTAGAAGAATACTTAACAAAGTCAAAAGCATTGCAGTAGATCTCTAGAAAAACAGTCAACAAAAGCGGGAATGATTTGGTAAATCGATATTTTATTTTTATACTTTATTTAAAAAATTAAGGTATACTAGAGTCACAAGTAAGCCTAATATTATAAAATTATACCTAATAGGACAAATATGAGGATTTAAAGCTAATAATTTAAATATAATATTAAGTTTTCTGTCAGAAGATATATATCTATAATGCATGAAAAACATTAAAATATTGAAACTATAATTACTAACGGCCGTAAAATATATGCTCAATAATAATATAACACCATTGTGTACTATTTTATATAGTAGAAAGCCTAATTGCTATTGGAAACGTTCTATAATATAAGACTTTTATTACTATCTGCCCAGTCAAGATTGGTCATGCAGAAGTCTCATACTTTTTTCTCTGCTCATTTACTTGATCCCTTAGCAACTGTCTGATTGTGCTAGTCTGTCGTTTTTCTAACATTTCATAATTCCCAAAAAGATATGCTAACCGTTTTCTCATATTTATTGCAACTAAATTTTTTAGTTTATCTCTTTTCTTTGATATCGTGCGATGCACTTTAATGGTGACTGAAGTTACAATAGTAACCTCGTCTGCCCTTTACCACTGAAGTCGCTTTTCGCATTTAAATAATAAAATGTGCAAAAAATTTCTTACAGACAAATCCTGAATGTCGCCTAACATTTTTTATTTAATTTAATTTCTTCATTAATTGTATTACACGGATATTCCGCAAACATATAAGCCGAAAAGAAAAAAAATTACTTAAGTGCTTTTTAAAAAAGACGAATTCTTGATTTAATTAATTTGAATTAGAAACCTTTCTTTAAAACGGAATGTTTTACTATGGATTTACAGAATCTAACTTTAATACAAAATTCTGTTCCGAGTATTATACGAAAAATAAAGTAAATTAAAACCTTTTTGCATTTAAAATCAAATAAATCCAGAATTCACGCAGAAAAATATTTGTTTTTAATTTTTTAAAAACCGTTTCCTGAATATTATGTTTTCATTTTACAAAAAACAGTTTGAAGCGGAGGACAATAATCTTCAGTTAGTTAAAATGTCTATTCATACAAAAATAAGTTCTTTGAACCAAAGAAACTTTTTTAAGCAAAATCAATTTCTTTGAATCATGAAAAATGGATTTGAATCAAAGAATATTTTTTCTCAACGGGACTGAAGGTGGTACCAATATATTTTTTTCTTCTCTGATTTTTCCTTGAGTAGCAGAAGAGCATACTCAACAAAAATAAACATAAAACGGCAATCTTTCTGATAATTAAATTTTTTATCTTGCGAATAATGATTTACAGTTTTTATTGCTTTATGCTAATTTCAGTTATATGTATTTTCTTGATATCAAAAAAAATTGGTCCCGGCAAGTATATGTTTTTCAATTTAAAATCAATATTTTCTGAATTAAACACAATACAATTAGAGACGATTAGGGGGGACTTGGGTAAAATCACTGATGCAGGTCAAGAGTTTGTATGAAATAGCCAATCATTTCACTTAAACTAATTAAACATTTTTCAGAGTACAAGCGTAAAAATTCTTTCAATTTAAAACATTCCAGCTTCTCTCGCCCGCCTTAAAAACATTCTTTCCGTAAAGGATAGATCGGCTTGACAAAATTATACCTTTCTTAAATCGTGCGAAAAATCGATCATTTACAGTATCATCTCTTAATATTGGTAACCTCTTAACGTTGGCAATATTTCCCTGGAGTTGTAATGTAAGCCTTCGATTTTAGGTATGCAGATCGGCCACTTCAAAATATTTTTAATACAAAGAACATACTTTATTTGAAAAAAATACGAAACTATGGATATTCTAAATTAGGACGTAAGAATAATAGGATGCATCGTCTTTTGGTGGCAAGGACGATTAAAATTTTTTAATTTTTCATTTCATAACTGTTATTCTTAGTTATTACGTATCAGTGAATAAAGCATTAGCCGAGATAAAGTTGGATAGACGAGATAACTTTACTTAAAGCTATAATATATGTATCTCAATGGTTACCAAGGATTTTGAATTCTAAAACTTGGACACATTTAATTTATAAAATCCTTTTTCTTCATTTTAAGCGTTCATAGCGGCGCCGCTTTTTGATTTATCGATATCGGCTCTTCCTATCATTGCGAAGCAGAACTCACCAAGCTTTGGATTATTTACCCGTAAACAGGAAATGTAAGCTGGGTCTAGACCGTCGTAAGACAGGTTAGTTTTTCCCTACTGATGACTCGTCGTTAAGATAGTAATCCTGCTCAGTACGAGAGGAACCGCACGTTTGGACATTCGGAAGGGTGAATTTAATATAAATAATTTTTATGCAGTAACATCATAAAACTAAAGAATATACCAAGAGTTAAATCTTTAATCTAAAAGATGAATTGTTTTACCGAAAAATAATATGTTTTCAACAAAATACATATAGATTTTAGTTAAATATTTGAATTTTAAAAAAAATAAGCAAATTCTTTAATCAGCCCTATAAATTTCAAAAAGTGCAACTTATATGTCTTCCGGATATAATAACTTACTAAACACAAAGGAATACATCATATCAACGAAAACAATTTGCAGCAGATGAGAACGGATAAAACACTTAAATTTGCAAATGCCAAATTAGATTAGGGATAAATAATAGTATCAAATAACAAAGGATACCAATCATTATCCGCTCTTTCTTTATATAATGAGAAGCTGCCGTCAGTATAATATATTTCCGAATTTTAATTTCATATACTATACAAGATTATTTGTATTTTATCATACCATTATCTCACACTAAAGTCGCTAACATGGATCAGATACATAACGCTAATGATAAGTATATTCTAGTATAAAGAACTCAGGGCGCCAAAACGCAAAGCTCGTTAAAAACGAGTAATTTAGTAGCCACTATAGAACTTAAGATTACTGATTTCCGAAATTCGTAAAATTGAACGAGGCCCGCGAACAGGCGGGAGAGGCTATATCTATATCTTGAAGCTGACAAAAAACCATCCAGCACAGCACTAAACGCCGAGGAGCAAGGAGTCTACGGTCTCAAAACTAAGGAAAACGCGAATGAAAGGTTTGAACAAACTGGCATTCCACGTTTGTCAGCAAAATAATATTAAATATTAGGAAATTGATACTGACTAAAAATCAACTGCCATACTTAAAAATACTTCCCTTGCAACTCCTAAAAGGGCACAAACAGCCCTTGAACAAAGTCTATCCACACAATCGCTAAAGGAAGGCAAACTTCCGCTGAAGGAAAACGAGACTCCAAAAGTGACGGGTGTAAACGCGTTTGTCCAGGTAGGCCAACCCTTGTTAGTCGTGGCAACAGCATTATCACCAGCACGGGCACAAGCTTTATTACCGGTGCGGGCAGCACCACCATTAGTTCCGCGTAGACTCTCGTCTAGCTATAGAGCGACACGTAGGCCCCCTTTCGAAACACGCGCGCGTTACACGCATCCGCATGCAAGTGGTACAGCTGCTGGACGCGAGCTAGTCACAGCTGTAGCTGATACTATTCCGGCTAAAAAAATGATTCACACAAACAAAAGACTTACGATAGCATGGGCATTAAAGATTGCATTAGGACCACCAAACGCGCGAAACCCAGCTGCAAAGAACCCGATCTGTTATTCGACTTTATATTAGCGGAAAAATAACAGAAAGTGAAGAGCGCGCTATTAGATACACAAAAGTCAACTCATGCGATGAATTATACGATGTGCGACGTCAAAATTTATTTGAAGTAGATTTAGTATCAGTGTTACACTTTAAATTAGAAAGATATAAACAGGGTCTCACGGAAACTATACAACATTTTAAATTGAGATTTCCACAAAATGTCAACGACCTTAAATATGTTTTTACAGAGCGAGCGTAATAGTCCGATGGAGCGGAAGATAGCAATAAGTATCGAAAAAAAACAGTGAACTAAGAGGCATTTGCTGAACCTAATACGTGAAATAGGGTTACAGTTTAAAGCATAAAAGCCATCCCATTTAAACGAATCAGAAATCTATGCTGTTGAGGTGAAAATATCGTTAAAGGAAGCGCAACTAGCGCGGATAAAACCTACCACCTTCCGACCCCCAATGAAGCAACACTCTAATATGCTACCCCGCTTATTCGTACCAAAACTAGCTAATTTGACAGCATTTAAATCGCGCCAGTTTAACCAAAGCAGCCTACTCGAATAGTGTCTGATAATTGCCATAACTGTTGAAATGCCTGCCATTTCATGAGCTAATGTCCGATAAAAATGCCGCAAAATTTTCCACAAGGTGCCTTTTTGAGTGTATCACCACAGGGAAACTACCGGCATCAATCCCAAACAGCAACTTATTATAATTCAATCAACAAAAGCGGGAATGATTTGGTAAATCGATATTTTATTTTTATACTTTATTTAAAAAATTAAGGTATACTAGAGTCACAAGTAAGCCTAATATTATAAAATTATACCTGATAGGACAAATATTATTTTGTTGGAAATGCAACGTTTAAATTTGACCTTAATAAATAACATTTGTTTGATATTGTTTTGCATCACTTTTCGTTACCCGAAATGGTACTATTGACTTACCACTTTTCACAAAATATGATGGATATGGTATCACAGCTAAATTTTTAATCTAAGGAAATTACAAACTACCGCTTCGTGACGACGGAATCTATGCCAAAGCAAGCTCCATAAAGAATTATTGTGTCCAGACTAATCTAGTTAACAAAACTGAGGTCTGGATAAATAAAACCAAAAATATCCCTAAAGGAATATGTCAGGTCAGAAAGAGGATGATAAAAGTACCTCAGTTTAACATTTCAAGAATACAGCAACTAGGTGATGCCCCATGCACGATAAAATTGTTAGTCTAAAAAAAATCTTTAAAGAACTGATTCGCGAAACTAGGCCTGACAAGTATCCAATAATAGCAAACCTCATATCCAAACCTCGACTAGACTACGTAGAACCAGCCATGGCTGACCTAAGTTCCAAGTTAGAGAATAATCTCTCATTAACATATTTGTATTCACTGGATGACGACCATATATCGTGCACTTGCCTTGCAAAACATGAAATCTTTCTTAAGTCAGAAAAAACCGTAAATAATAAATCTTATAGAACCCCTAAATGCCATATAACATTCGTAAAAGAGGTCGAAGATCACCGACAAATAAACGGGGACTATGATCAAGATTCCTGCCCGCTTCAAGTGATAGATGACATTCTGGACCACTTAGTCAAAGGAACGTTTTTTTCAGAATTCGACCTGAGCTCAGGCTTCCATCAAATACCAATAAATCCTACCTGCATTAAATATACAGCTTTCTGTATTAACGAAGTCTATTTTAAATTTACCCGAATACTGATTTGCTGGACAAAAGATTGCTAATCCAGAATCTTTCAGATATCTCACCTAGTCCAATAAGCCGAAAACCCAGCTGAACTGTCATCTGAGGATTTAGAAGAGGCATTCCTTAACGGAAAAGCGCGCGATACTTCATCCGATAGCTCATATGCACCTGTACAAGCCTCTAGAAAAAAACTGCTCGAATGGAGAATGCATGAAAAATCGATAGAAATTGAAACACTGGAAAAGATCCAGCTGTCGTTGTCAATAAACTCTATGATTTCCGCGAAACCTCTACGCTAGATTTCGACTAAAAACTATACGACATGTTTCAACAGTTACTGCATTATAGAAAAGAAAATCTCTCAATTAGAATGTTCAACGCAGATGGTAAACTCTGAAGGTGGATTTTAAAAAGAATAAGAAATAACCCCATCGCTCGACTCTACTTTCTAGACCCAACGATCCGAATTTTAGAAAATATTAGAATTAAAAAATGTCTACACTTTTTTAGCAGGAAGTCCTTAGAGAAGCTGATGTTCAATAACTAATCAATATTTCGGTGAAAATAAAAGTATAATGAAATCAAGGCAACTAGGTGAGTGGAAAAACTTGGAAACCGATGTAGTTGACTTTGTCAAAAGAGACCCAGTCTGCCATCTGCAGAAAACCACACGACTAAAAAGGCAGGCCAAAGCGATTATACCAGACACCCCTATAGACCCGAATGACACGATTGCAAAGGAAATATTTAGCCCATTTACTGAAAAATTACCTAATATTTATTACCCTTTCAAGAACAACTTTTGAATCAATAACAGTGAACTTGTTTGACAATTTTATTTATACCTTTGGAGCATCCATAAACACACGCATAAAGCAAGGTACAAAATCCTTCTAAGAATTGATACAACACTTTGAAAACCTTTTTAGAATACAGCACATTAAAACCACAACTTATCACCCTCAAAGCAATGGAAGTGTAGAAAGGGTATCCTTGTTACTAAAAGACCTTTTAAGGACTTGTTTCGAGGACAATCAAGCCGACTGGGACGTTATTATTATTATTATTACACCATTAAGCCGTTTCCCTTTCGGGGTAGGCGTGGCTCACTCGGTGGGGAGTGGAGTAGTGTGAGAAGGAGCTATAAAATTTTTAGGTTTATCTGGAATTCTCGTGTTATTTATTTAAATAACCCGTTCACTCCGCAACACTGCTCCGACCCAGATTGCTAATCAATCTATCTTCCAATCACCTAAAGTAAAGATTCTCACAAAGTCGTGATGTGAGGTTCCCCACTTGGGTCCATTAGTATCATCCAAGGTCTTTGTTTGAGGCGTCATTCACTCTACTGACACTCTTCTTGTTAACTATTTTCCCCAATACTTTTCTGTCCTGGCATACTTCTCTAGCTTCTTTAACGTCCATGCATTTTCGTATGCAATAGCTATACGTTAAAGTAAGTTTGACCCCTCCAAACATCCTTTGGTAGGATTCAAATCCCAGATTTTTGTTGATTAAGTGGAATTCTCTTTCACTTTTGTCCCTGGTCGAGTTGAGTTGGGTAGTCCTTGATCATATGTCCCAAAGTCTTTTCTTTATTTGTATTAAAATTCCATATCTGATTTGTCCTATTTTGCGGGATATTTTTACGATCAGGCTCCTGGAGAGCAATTAGAGGCTCGCCAATGATAAAATCTAAGAGAATATAATTCCTTCAGCTCACTAAATAAAGGGCAACATTCCTCTAGATTGAGAGATCTCTATCCAATAGACTTCATCAAATAGTTATCAGTTTATTTAACTACTAAATAAAACACCACTTGGTTAGTTATGAGCCTCAGAAGTCAAAAGAGACTCATAGATTGCCTTAAATTCACTGTGGACTCCGACTAAGTTCGTCCTATTACTGCTCAAATTCTGCTCTTTCCTTCCACGTTTTGCTATACATCTTTTAGCAAGTTATAACTAAGGGTACAAGGATGTCAATCCTACCGTTAAGAGAAGGTAATGCTGGGATTACTCTTTGAACTTGAAAATCTCCTTTACCTGATGCAAAAACGTGGGCTTAACTTTAATGCTTAATCAATAGAGACTTTCGAAGTAGACTGCTAATCGTTGTTTGACCATCGACTATCCAGAATCTTAAGCGCAATGTGGCCAAAAGTCCTAGATGACCGACACGCGAATTTTGATCATGCTTATGCATACGATGAGCTTTAACAAATAATTGGCCTTTCTGCAAAAGAGCCGGATGCTTCTGAGCTTTAAAAATTTCCTTATAGTACAGAATTTCGCAAACTTTGATAATAATTCTGTTGACAAAAGATAAGGAGGGAAAAGTTTGCTTCGAGAATCTAACGAATTTAAGTTTTAGATAGATTTTAACTCAGGAGAAAGGGTTTCTTCTTAGTAAATCCTTATTTAAGAATGTATGGTTTTATTAAGATCGACTACAGTTAAAAAATCTTTTAGTTTATCAGCAAGATTCAAACAATTGTACTTGAAGCGCAGCATATAAGCAAAATTCTTTTTCCACTAATTCTTGTACGTTCTCATTTAATCTTCTTTTCGGCAAACTCTTCACTATTTTCTCCTATTAATATCTCCTTTCTTTTACATTTCAATAACGACCCTTATCCAATAACTGTTTTATGTGGATCGCGGTAAGTAGATAAGGCGTGTTTTTTCCTATAACGGTCTATTGAGGGGTTCTGACAAAAGTTCAAAATTTGCTAGAAATGATAGTTATTCGCTTTAAATAATTTTGAAAAAAGTTTAAAAAGAACTGTTTTCATGTATTAATTACTCACAGTTTGTGAGAAACATTCTTTGTACGTAAGGCTACAATAACTACTCTAAAGAAAACTTAAAAGCGCAAGAAACTGTGCTTAAATCTAAAAAGTTCCTCTAGTCTTCGCAGATCAAGAAATACACAAAACACAAGTAACAATGGTTGATTTGCTGTTTCGCATCAATAAATATTAACTTATTAATTAGGTTTTTTGGACAAGTAACAATAATAATAATTATAAAAAAGATACTTTTAAAATATGACAAACAAAAAATTCGTGAAAGTCAGTATGAGAAAAAATGTATGCAAAATAATTTTTTTCCGATATCCGGAAAAATAAAAATCTTGTAAAATAAATTTAAAAAAAAATTATTAAAGGAAATTTAGAATTAATAAATTTTATGGTAAGTATAAATTCCAAAATATCGAAATAATGACAAATGATGTTAGTGATAATATTACTTATGATAACTGCTAGTTATCAAAAATGGAAATGTAAAAAATGGCTGTTTTGCAGCTTAATTTTTGATAAAACTATAATGATGTTAATTTGAAGATGGGGAATATTCAGAAACCTTATTTTTATTTTTCTCAATTTCTATTCAGTTTATTTTTCTTTTCTTTAATTACTATTTCACACAGTTTTAATGTCTCCTAATTAATATTTGACTTTCTTTACATATTTTGTAATTATAATTTTCCACAGTTTTTAATTTTTCGAATCGCCACATAACTTAAAACCCATATAGGAGTTGTGATAATGGCTTTCAGACAACTTGATATTCAGTGAAATCAGACTAAAGTCAAATAAAAATTGGGTAAAATTATGCCATATTTGATTTGCCAATGCGCCAACCAATGAGGCATGTGAAATCATAAAATAAATTATTTGACTATCTCGGTATAACGAACTAGATGTATCTTGCTTATTCTGAAAAACTTATTATTTATAGGGTCCTTTTTCAATATCGGCAGCGTCACATTGGCAATATCACCATGGATCTGTACTTTTACTCTTCCAAGTTCAAACTGAAGATCGGCTTTAGGAGCAACCAGTGGAAACAAATATCCAGCCATGATATATCTAATGATAAAATTGTCCACTAATCCCACTCGAAAGAGCCTTCCAACCAAGGGCCAAATTGCATGTGCAAAACTTTCATAATGTCTAACATTATAAAGTACAATGGGAGCAGGATGAACTGCGTCGTCTTTATGTGACCGAACTAGTTTTGCGAAAAGATAGTTCAAATAGGGAATTATTTATTGTATTCACTGTTAAATTATTTAATGAACCAAGTATTGTAATGAAAATAGAGAGTCATGTATTTCCCCAATGACTCAGAAAAGAATATGAATCAAACTATCATATGGAAGTCATCAAGGAATGTAAGCAAATTGTATTTTTTGTGATTAAAAAAAAATCGTACTCAATATACATGCCTATAAGGGCACCTGAAAAATGATCATATAAAAGCACACCTTCGCTAATAGATTTTTAAACAATAAAGACTGAGAAATAAGTTGCAAATTGGGTTACAAAGACTGGTATAAGTTCTAATGATTTTCAATTATTAAGATTCTTAACAATAAGCTTTAACTTCCAGCAAAATATAGGAAAATAATAGACATATATTTATATAATGCAAGATGGACCTCACAATTGTTTTGTTAAATAGCCGAAAATGCTTTTACCTAAAACCATGATCCATGTAGCACAAGATACTTAAGTAAAATAACTAAAAGTAAAATACTTAAGTATAGAAAAAAATGGATCATATTTATAATCGAGATGTCAATGTTTTGCCAGGATATGATTCCAATAGCGTAACCAGGATCCCAAGAAATGGCATGTTAGTACGTGGCAGATTACACAATAGATTCACAACAGTATAATAATAATTAACAATATAATTAAGCAAAACCATGAAGATGTAGCAGAGAATAATTATCGGGTTTCTCATTTTATTTTTATGAATGAAATTTGCTTGTAACAAATGTTGATAGGTTGGTGGCGTTTTTAGGAAAGATATGATGCTTTAAATGATTTTTGTATAATATACTGTCGGAGTTCTTATTTCTTTAGACATTGTATATTATTTGCATTACATCACCTCTCTGCTTGTCTCCCACTAAACTCGCGAGTATACTTCAGCAATGAGATATTTTATGTACAGATGACAGAGAACATTAAGATTCCAGAGTTAGTAATATTGACCAGAACAAACATAATAAATAATTTCTTAGCTTAATATAAAGTTTTTACCTGAATATCAGAACTTAATTTGACATAACCTTAATTTTGAAGAGGAAATAGAAAAATAATAACATGAAAAACGACGTAATTTGGAAATTTTTCATTCGAAATTTCTCTTTTCTTAAGTCAATTTTAAAAACGAAGAAAAATGTTATTTTGAAATCCTATAAGTTAAAGACACTTTAATTAATTAAAAAATACTTACTTACTACTAAACTATTATTTAAAATTCATTGTGTTGCGAGTCGACTTTTTCTCATGTTTAACAAGTAGCTTCAGGATTGAGCTACTTTATTAGGTAATGAAATACACGTTAAGACTCCTTATGCCCAAGACTATGGTGTGCAAAATTGCCAAGCTGCGTTGTAGTTTGTTCTTTATCTGAACGAGGCCCGCGAACAGGCGAAAGAGGCAGCTGCCTATATCTTCAAGCTGCTAACGCACCATCCAGCACAGCGCGCAACGCCGAGAAGCAAAGACTCTACGGTCTCCAAACTAAGGAAAAAGCTAGTAAAGGAGAAGAAATTAATAACACTTTTGTCTGTTATAAATTTTTTATACAAACTATTTTATTCCTTAGGCTCGCGACGCTGCAAACGCTTATGGTGCTGCCTGGTCTCTGTGTTCCTCAACCTTAAACAAACTGGCATTTCACGTTTACCAGCAAAGTAAAATTGAAAATTATGATCGTGGTACTGACTTAGACTTAACTTCCATAATTAAAAATACTTTTCATACAACTCCTAGAAGGGCGCAAGCAGGCTCTACTTACAGTCCCTTGAACAAGTCCTATTCATACAGTAGCTAGAGGAAGGCAAACTTACGCTCAAGTAAAACGAGTCTCCAAAAGTGACGGGTGTGAATGCGTTCGCCCAGGTGGGCAAACCCTAGTTAGTCATGGCAGCAGCCTTATCACCAGCACAGGCAGAAGCTTTATTACCGGTGCGGGCAGCTCGCCCACCAGTTTCGCGTAGACTCTCGTCTAGCTATAGAGCGACACGTAGGCCCTTTTTTGAAATGCACGCGTGTTGCACACATTCACATTCAAGTGGTCCAGCTGCCGGATGCTCGCTATTCACAGGTGTAGCTGATACTATTCCGGCTAAAAACATGATTGACACAAACAAAGGACATAGTGGACACGATAACATTGACATGAAAGATTGAATTAGAACCACCAAACGTGCGAAACGCAGCTGCAGAGAACCTAATCTGTTATTTGATTTTATATTAGCGGAAAAATAACAGGAAATGCAGAAAGCGCTATTAGATCCACACAAGTTAAGGCATACGATGATTCATACAACGTACTACGTCAAAATTTATCTCAAGTAGGTTCAGTACCAGCGTTACCCTCTAAAGTAGAAAGCTGTAAACAGGGTCCTACGGGGACTATAGAAAATTTCAATTTAAGATTTTTTCAACCTGTCAACGAACTTACATATGTTTTACAGAGCAAGTATACCAGTCCGATGGAGCGGAATATAGCAATTAGTTTTGAATAAAAGGAGTGCACTAATACGTAAAATAGGGTAACAGGTTGAAGCTTAAAAGCCATCCCCTCTCAACGAAACAGAAAAGTATGCTGCTAGGATGGAAATGTTGAAGGAAGCGCAACCGGCGCGGATAACACCCACCACCAGCCGACCTCCAATGTGGCAACAATTAAATCTACCATCCCGGCTATTCGTGCCAAAGCCAGTTATTTCTGGACCATTTAAAGCGCTGCCGTTTAACCAAAATCAGCCTACTCGAACCGTCTCTGGTAACTGCCGTAATTGTGGAAATGCCGGCTATTCAATGAGCCAATGTCCGATGAACATGCCGCCAAATTTTTCATAATGTACCTTCCCGAGCCGACTACCACAGGCAGTTCGAGACGTTCTGGAAGAGGAGCAACTCTATTTAGAACAAGTGGAAATGGGCTAAGACAAGTCAACGAGAGACTTCAATACGAGGATACAGCCGATTATCTCTCATGTCAGGGATACTGAAGTCAATATGAAAAGAAGGGCAAACGGTGCCGACTACCGATTATCAGTTGCCTCTGGAGCAGCACCTAATTTGATGAATGAAAGCATGCTGACGAAGGACAGAAAGACTTTTCCACTCAAAATAATTGTATAATGGGAAACGACCGCAATCAATCTCAAACGGCAACCTATTATAATTACCTGAATGAATAACATTTGTTTCATATTATTTCGCTCACCCAATTTGGAGAATAATCTTCCCTTAACAGATTTGTATACACGGGATGACGACCCTATACAATGCACTTGCCTTACGGAACATGAAATCTTTCTTGAATCAGACAAAACCTAACACTGATCTATTGCATTCAGTCACCGTAAATATTAAATCTTATAGAACCCCTAAATGCCATAGAACATTCGTGAGAGAGTGCGTAGCCGACCGGTCAGTACCTCAGCTTAGGCTTCCATCAAATACCAATGAATCCTACCTGCATTAAATATACAGCTTTCTCTATCAACGAGGTTAATTTTGAATACACCCGAATACCTTTCAGCGTAAAGAACACACAAGCCTCATTTAAGCGAATGATGGTTAGAATATCTCGGACAACTTAGCACAGCAGATGTCGTTAAACCCAACTCAGCGACAATTTTAGCCGTAAAAGATTTTAAGGAATCTAAATGTCTAAGGGACGTTAAATCCTTTTTGGGACTCACTGGTTACTGCAGAAAATTTACTGAAAACTGCCTAAATAATGCCAAACCCCTTACAGAACTCAATGAAAGAGTAATCCTCTTAAATACACCAATAGACACCTACAAGCTTTTAACCGGTTTAAAGCAACCCTATGCAGTATGCCTGGCTCCCATGCTCAGATATCCCGATTATAAGAAGGAATTTCTGTTGACCAACAATGCTTCCAACGCGCGACTTGGAGCAATACGGAGCCAGGACAGAGCCAGGAATAGAGACGACTAAAACTACTTAACCTCAGAAAAAAGGCTGCTTGAAGTCGTTTGAGCAACCCGGCGCCTACGAAAATACCTTCTTGGTAGATCCTTTAGGATTCAGACCGATCACCAGGCAATAAAATAGCTCGATAGTGTTACGAATCCCTCTTCAGGGTTACTTAGATGGAGATTACGTTTAGCAGCGTATTTTTACAACCTAATAGAATACATTAAAGGTATAGAAAATAAAATTGCTTATTGCTAATCCAGAATGTTTCCAAAATCTCACTTAGTCCAAGAAGCTGAAGACTCAGCTGAACTGTTATCTAAGGATTAAGAAAAGGCATCTTTTAAGGGAAAAACGCCTGATACTTCAGCCAATTATTTGAGGACTAGCAAATCCGCACTTGTACAAGCCTCTAGGAAGAAACTGCCTGAATGAAGAATGCGTTAACAATCGATAGAAATCAAAACACTGTAACAGGTCCAGCTATCGTTAGTGATAAACCCTATGTTTCGCAGGGAACCACAAAGCTAGATTTCGACTAACAACTATATTACAAGGTCCAAAAGTAACTGGATAATAAAATAGAAAATCTGACAATTACAAAGCTCAAAGCAGATGGTAAACTGTGAAAATGGATTGAAAAAAGAATAACAAATGACACAATCGCTCGACTATAGTTTCTAGACCCCACGATTCGACATTTAGAAAATATTAGAATTGAACAATGTCTACACTTTCTTAGCCAAAATAACAGTAACTACCTGAACATGCACTATTGCTTCTCTTCTAACAGCACGATAACTCAGGACGAAAAGCAGGAAGTCCTGAGAGAAGCGCACGCTTAAAAACCCAATCATCATTTCAGTGAAAACAAAAGTATAATGAAAGCAAGGCAACTAGGTGAGTGGAAAAACTTTGCACAAAACCACACGATTGAAAAGCCAGGCCAAAGCGATGATGCCAAACACCCTGACAGACCCAAATCACAAGATTGCAACGGACATATTTGGCCCATTACCTGAAACGATTAAAGGAAATAAGTACAACGTTAGCATTCGTGATCAACTAAAAAAGTACTTAATTTGCTTTACCCTTTAAACAACAAATTCTGAAGCAATGACAGAGGACCAGTTTGACAATTTTATTTATACCTCTGGAGCACTAAAAAAAACTCACGAATTAAGGTACAAAATTCTTGTAAGAATTGATACAAAACTTTAAAAACCTGTTTAGAATAAAGCACATTAAAACCAAAACTAATCAAATGGGACGTTGTACTAAATGTCATGACGCTAGCTTATAATACTAGTAAACACGATTGATCAGTAATTAGCTCATTTCGGGCAGCTTTCGAAAGAAATAATACGAACCTAGCCTCAACTTTAGTGGCTACTCGCAATCTTAAACATCAAGACTTGATCGACCTGTGGAAACAAATGCATAAAAGATACACGAATCAAGCGAAGGAAATGCTGCGGATGCGAAAGGAAAGGCAAAAGTGCTACCTAGACTGCAGGATAGTTCTGCCTAAAACAATCTACGAAGTTAGGCAAAAGATTAAATTTATTAACCAAATTCCTTCTTATAAACTGGCGCCCAGTTAAAGAGGTCCTGGGATTATCTTGGAATAATTATATAATAACCTAATACACAAATTTCTCAATATCCTTTTGCACCTTTATAGCTGATCACGACTTCCCTTTGCGAACCGAAAGACTGTCGTCAATTAGGCAAGTGTAAAAGAATAGCCGAATATAGAATTTTCAAAAGGAAATAAACAAATTATTTGATACCTAACACCGATCTATTGCAGTCAGTCACCGTTTCTATAACATAACGATACTCACCTACCTACTTCTAATCGATTCAGTACTATAGTTTCGTGTAGCAATAGCTACATTTGATCATCTGTCTCGAAGTCTTTCCTTTATTTGTATGAAAATTCCATATCTGAATAGTTCTCTTTTGCGAAATATTTTTATGATAAGGCTCAGGGGGAGCAAATAAAGACTCGCTAATAATAAAATCTAAGAGAATATAATTTGTTGTGCTCATTAAATAAAGGTTCTAATGTTTATGAGTTCAAAATGCCATCAATTTCAACTGCAACTATATAACACTCTTCTAGATTGATAGAGCTCTATCTAATAGAATGCATCAAATGTTTATCAGCTTATTTAACTTCCGAATCCTAAAATTTATCGTAATGATTTGTGTGAGGTGCAATGAAACACCACTTGGTTAGTTATAAGCCTCAGATGTCAAAATCGACTCATAGACAGACTTTAATTCAGCAACGAAGTTCGTCCCATTGTCGTTGAAATTCTTCTGTTTTCCTCCACGTTTTGTTATACATCTTTTAAGCGAGGATAGCTAAGATACAAGCGATTCAAACCCAACCTAATGTAGAAACGTGGGCTTAATTTTAAAACTTAATTAATAGAGATTTTCGAAGTAGACTACTAATCGTTGTTTGTCCATCGAATATATAGAATCTTAAGCGCAACGTGGCCAAAAGTCCATGGGGACCCACATGCGAATTTTGATAATACTGAAGCATTACGTTGTGCTTTAGAAGATAATAAGTCGTTCAGCAAAAAAGCAGGATGCCTCTGGTAAGGTAAGAAGAAAAAAGTTGGCTTCGAGAAATCCAACGAATTTATGTTATGGAGTGATTTTAGCTCAGGAGAAAGGTTTTGTTCTTAGTAAATCCTTAGTCAAGAATTCATTGTTTTATTAAGATCGAAAACAGTTGAAAAACCTGTTCGCTTCTCATTTTCGGTAACCTCTTCACTGTTTTTTTCTATTGATATCTTCTTCCATTTAAAATTTCAACAACGACCCTTATCCAATAACCGTTTTATGTGCATCGTGGTAAGTCGATAAAGCGTGTTTTATCCTAGACCGGTATATTAAGGGGTTCTGGCAAAAGTTCGAAATTTGCTAAAAATTGGAAAGATACGCGCCTAAAATATTTTTAAAAAAAGTTTAAAAAGAATTGTTTTTATGTATTAATTACTCGCACTCTTTGAAAAAAACTTTCTTTATAAGCGCAGCTACAATAACTACATTAAAGAAAAATTGAAAGCATAAATAAATATTAAAATTTTAATTAGTTTATTTGGACAAATCACAATAATAATACATAGAATATAGATAAATTTAAAATATTACAAACGGAAATTTGTAAAAGTCAGTATGTGAAAAAATAAATGCAAAATAGTTTTCTTAGATATTCGGAAAAATAAAAATCATGACAAATGTATCTCGAAAAAAAAATTTTGAAGAAAAATTAGAATAAATAAATATTATGGTAAATGTAAATTCAAAAATATCAAAATAATGATAAATAAAATTTGCGATAATCTTGTTTGAGATAACTGCTAGTTAGCAACAAATAAATTTTTTAAAAATGGCTATCTTGTATCTTGATTTTTGATAAAACAATAATGATGTAAATTGAAGATGTGCAATATTCAAGCACCTCATTTTTATTTTCCACAATTTCCATTCAGTTTAATAATATTTTTCTTTAATCAAAATGTTACATAGTATTATTGTCTCTTAATCAACATTTGTGCATTTGGTCGAACTTCTCTAAATTATGCCACATTTGCGGTCAATTCAAGATATGTAATTTCCATTATAGGTTGACTAAACTTACGATTAACTTTTTCAAAGGTCAATTTTTATGAATTCCATGGCCGCTAATTGCGTCTGAATAAAATTTATCCGAAAATCGTGCATAAATTGGCATTTAAGAGATGCTATTTTTTCTTGTTTAGACAATAAGCCTCCCAACGACGCATGTAAAATCACAAAATAATTTATTCAACTATCTCGGCATAAAGTACTAAATGTATGTTGCTTATTTCGAAAAACTGATTATTCATAGGATCCTTTTTTAATATCGGTAGTGTCACTCTGGCAATATCACCATGGATCTGTACTTTTACTCTTCCAAGTTCATACTGAAGATCAGCTCTAGGAGCAACCAGTGGAAACAAATATCCACCTATGATATATCCAATGATGCAATCGTCCACTATTCCCACTCGAATAAGCCTGTCACCCAAGGGCCAAATTTCATGTGCAAAAGTTTCGAAATGCCTAACATTATAAAGTTTAATAGGAGCAGGATGAACTGCGTCGTCTTTATGTGGCTGACCTAGTTTTGGAAAAAGAAAGTTCAAATGAGGAATCAATTCTTGTATTCACTGTTAAATTAATTTAATAAATCAAGTATTATATTCTAAGTATAATTTCTAATGATTTCCAATTATTAGGATTCTTAACAATAAGCTTTAACTTCCCGCAAAATATAGGAAAATAATAGACAGATTTTAATATAACGCAAGATGGACGTCACAATTGTTTTGTTAAATGCACGAAAATGCTTTTACTTAAAACTATGATCCATGTAGCACATGATACTTACAGAGAAGAATTTTTTATTCTTAGCCTTAGTTAAAATTTCGTTGAACTTACAACAATTAGATTTCTTTAGAATGAATAATATTTGTTGTCTCCACATTTTTGACATTATTTTTGGTATGTAGTTTAAGTATAGAAAAAATGGATCATATATATAATCGAGATGTCAATGTTTTGCTAGGATATGATTCCAATAGCCTAACCGGGATCACAGCAGATGGCATGTTAGTACGTGGAAGAATACACACCAGATTTACAACAGTATAATAATAATTACCGTTAGAATGAAGCCAAATCGTGAAGATGTAGCAGAGAATAATTATTGGGTTTCTCATTTTAGTTTTATAAATGAAATTCGCTTGTAACAAATGTTGATAAGTTGGTGGCGTTTTTAAGAAAGATATGATGCTTTAAATGATTTTTGTATAAGATACTGTCGTAGTTATTATTTCTTTAGACATTATATATTATTTGTATTACATTACCTCTCTGCATATCTCCCACTTAACTCGCGAGTATACTTCAGCAATGAGATATTTTATGTACAGATGACAGAGAATATTAGCATTTCAGAGTTAGTAATATTAACTAGAACAAACATAATAAATAATTTCTGAGCTTAATATAAAGTCTTTATATGAATTTGAGAACTTTATCAAACATAACATTAATCTGGCAAAGTAAAAAAGTAAAAAAATAACATAAAAAATGACGTCATTTGGAAATTTTTCTTCTTTTTATTAATTATCTCTCACTTTAAACTTATTCTTAATGCTTCCTATAAATTTACATCTGTTTTCTGATGCTTGCATAAGAAATCATAAGGAAAAAAACTAGTATAATATAAGGTAAATTTATATCAACTTATTTGACGCGAAATTTAACTATCCATTAAAAAGTTTTATGTTGATTTCATAATTTTAAAAATTATGGAATGTAATAAATAAAGTTAGATTATTTGTATTGAATTTTAAAATAAAAATGCTTTAAAACATCTAACAGCAATAATGCTGGTTTGACTTTTTTAAATTTCTGATGTAGTGATCAAGTTCCCTAAAAAGATCATTTTCTAAATTGAAATTGTTTTGCTTAAAGTTTTTTTATTACTATCTGGGAAAGTTCTTATGTATTTCTTCTCATGCTATTGCCTTGCCAAAGTGCGCTTTCACAACTGTTAGCTTAATTATGGACTAGAACCGTCCAGTTCTCACATTTTTGTCTTCTGGTTTCAATACCATACTAAACACACAAGATTACATATTACCACATTGGCAAATGCACAGCATATTAAAACGGTTGTTAAATCCCTTGGTATCAGAGACTTAAAATTAAAATTATGATTATACTTACCAATATAATTAAAGAAAAAGAATTAGATTTCAATTTCAATTTTCATTCAACGTTGTTTGTATATCATCATACTACTATCTTACAAAAAAATTGTTAAAACATATCAGATTAATGACATTTCGGGAAAAATGTAGAGAAATATTATTTTTTATTAAAAATATGTCAATGCTAGTATGCCACTTCTTATCATAAAAAATAAAGAAACATTATATTGATGCAAAATGAATAATTACAAGTTCAGTATAAAATCGATCGCGTAAGTCAAAAATCCTTTTCAGAAAAAGCTTTAGTCACAAGATCTCCCATACATTATAGTCGAAAACTTTGTTTGAAAGACTATGCGAATATATTGTTTAATGGTTCATTACATTTGTTTCTTTTGAATATTATAGATTTTTGTAAATTGAAATTTTTCAAATATTGGGTAATAATTATGAACTTAAACTTTTGATACTACACTACAATTTCTGATCAATGTTTTGTCATAACATTTTAATAAATTCAACCCATCTGGTTTAATTTAAGAATGCAGTTAATTTAATCTTATTTGAAAAATTGGTAATTATTAAATAATAATTTTAAATAATTTTAATTGAAAAACTAAGGATTAGGTCAATTAACAAAATTAAAAATACAAAATACAAAACATGAGATTATAAATAAAGTTACAAAAAAGGGAAATATCTTTTCAGTCTCACAAGAAGCAACACTAATGAAAGGTTCAGATCACTTAAACATCTTTCCCTTAAATACTATTAATAATACCACCCTGTTTAAATGACCTTTAGTAGGCAGAACCTTGACAATTTTTTCATTTAACAGTTTGATTAAAATTAATTTAAAAAACACAATTTTCAATATTTTAACAGAAATTTAATTTTTCCTACGGCACACCCGCTCTTATATCATGACGCAAAGTAGAATTAATAATTGGTGATTTTTAAATTTAAATTTTGCGCTATTTTTTTAGACCGGATGTGATATAATAAATAGATAAAATTATCGTATTTCATACCTAATGCAACTAAATACAATTTATTCTCAGCTGTCACGTGGTTTTCAAAAACTTAACATACATTCTTTGAATTTTTTTTTCTTTATTTTTCATTTTTCGTAAGAATGTACTATCGAGCTACAATATAAACCAGAATAACTTGTTTTTTTATGACAAAATTTACTCAGACAGTCGTTTAGTAAACTGCAAAACAAACGAGGTATATTGAATGGGAGCCTATCTTCTCAAGAAAAACATAATTCATGATATTATTGATTTGGTTTAGGATCTTTGGAAATAAAAATTTAATTTTTGGTCATTAGATACGACTGAAGTATTAAATTAGATTAGAAATATAAATCTTAAGCAAAGTAATAAATTTAATAACTTTACAAAATAGACATTGCAAAATTTGTAGCTCCAAAACTGATAATGTATATATAACTAATTAATCCGCGATAGATTAGGCCCTATCTCTAAGTCGTAGTCTTAAGTATAGGAGCGTGAATTTACAGTTGGCCAACAGGGTTCTCTGAAAGCGAAAACAAAATAGAGGGGTAACCATAGTAGCAGGCAAAATCTGGCTGGTTTTTATATTCTACAAGGATAACTAGATAGATGGACGAAACTCAAAGAGGTAGTCATGCTGAATCAGAATAGTCGTATCCAAAAAATAAAATTCAAAAGGGTTAACAAAATGGGGTAACTAAAGGTATTAGATTTAACATAAAGGGGTAGTCAAAGCTTATCAAGAGGAGATAGTCATAATTTAACAAAAAGGTACATTCAAAATATAAGAAAAGGGAATAGTGAGAATGCACCAGAAACAGATGATCGGTTCAACAAAAGGGGTAGTCATTGTTTAGTAAAAAGGGGTATTTATAAAAAGGGTATATCCAAAATAAGTGGCGTGGTCACAGACATAATATCAAACAGAAGTAAGCTCATAGTCAGTACAAAACATACTGGGCGATTTGAGATTAAATAAGAATATTTATAACTGAATACTCAGATTTTGAACTACTCAGATGGAGACATAAAAGAACATGAAGAATAAATCGACCGATGAAATGAAGCAAACGAAATCTTTTTTTCTTTTCACAAACCTCACGGCCTAATGATCAAAAGCCAGGCTGAGGTAAACTCCTATATTAGAGGATTAAGGAATTCATAAATCGCACAAACTGTAAAATATTTCAGTTTTGCATAAAAGCTACTTTAATAGTAAACAATAATTTAATACAGTTGCATAATATGCCTATCTTTCGTCGTCATAAAAATTTTACGGGAAATACATTCTTCGAAAGCGATCGACTCATCAAAGATTTACCGGAAGAAAAGAAATGAAACCGTTCGACTGAATCACATAAAAAATAGGATCAGCTAACTTTGGAGAAAAAAAGACAAAGTTACTTAGAGATCTTTGCTTTGGGATAATATGGAGAATGAATTCATCGACTTCATTCATGAATATTAAATCTGATATCAAGAAAATGTAAAACACATCAGACCTAAAATTAAAGTAGCAATTGCCGATGTGTCAATTGCACCTACCTATAAAATTCCAATGTACACTTTCGAAGCACTCCTTATAACACAGTATCTAGTTCTAGTATAGGTTAAAGAAATCAGCAGTAAGTCAATGAAAGCACAGCTAATAAATTATTATTTATTTAAATATTTTCTGCTCAGTAAATGTTCAGAATTAAATTTATGAAAATTGCAGCCTATGAATAACTCTTGGATGTGTTGATGAAGCGGCATGAATTCTTTTAAACAAAGAATAAAATAATCAATACAGAGGAAACACGGAAGGTAAAAGAATCTACAGGAGTCTAATACTATAAACTTAAACCCGTTTTCCGATGTTGGGCATCTTGCACGTTTCCATACAAAAACTAAAAGAAACAAGTTAGATTCAGAATTTTAATAATCAGCAGAAGTAGTATGGTATTCTGGCCATACTATGTAATTATGAAATTGATTTTGAAAATAAATATCTGACAATTGATGTAAATCTTCTAAAACCAAAATATCACTAATGCCATGTTATTTAGATTGCGGACTGCCGGGGTCATCTTTTCACTCATCTTTTCCATTTCGTGCTTTGTGATGGATCCACTTAATAATTTTACTATTTTGCGGTCGGGTTAGGATAAGCTTGATTATATTACGAAACTTAGCATTTATATGTATCGTCCGATGTGGAAAACGTCAATAATAGGTATCAGACACTGTACTCGCTCGTGGTCTAAGCCCTCAGTTATTCGGTCTTGAGTTGCAGGACCGTGTCGATACGATGTCTTGTAGGTGCCCCTGATAGTATACTAATGTTATCGGACGCGTTTGCCCTGGGCCCATAACCTGTTTTTTGATGTGTCTTTAAAACAGTTGTCGACAGTCTCCAAGGTGTGATCGTGCCCGAAGCTACAGTGTCCGAAGTTCGACTCTAATTTAAGTTGGGCCTCATCAACGGTAGGTAGAAACGACTGGACTTCCAGCGTAGCTTTTTATAAAAGAAGATTAATTATGGAGATGGGTAGTATATCTGAAACACTGCTGGGATCTTTGAAAGAATCTAATATGCCCAATGCTGATCGTAAATAAGATTGACTTGATTTAAAAAAGAAACCATTAGCTTCCAATATTCAAAACAAAATGCAGACAATAAGATTTATTTTAAATTCATGCTCTTATGATGACGAATCAGTTTTTTTATTAATTTCAAGCTGAGCAATATTCAAGACTGTTCATAAATAAGTTAAAATAAGTTATCATGCTGTTGAATAAATTTAATTATTGATGGTAAATATTAAATAGTACATCTATAAATTTTAACACCGACCTTGCTCATTGAGTAGTGCATTAGTTTGAATACTAGAAAATCATTGCTCTTTATTAATGAAACACTCCTTAAAATTATCCAATATAAAATTCAACATAAGGTTTCGGTACCAAAGTAACATTGCAATCATATCCTAATGTCTATTTTAAATGAGCAGTTTATCTTTTTATCAATCCGAAAACTTTGTAAGTCCCAACGCATAAAAAATAAATCTGTAAGTGCAGTTAACTGAACAAAATTAAAATCTTTCGAGCTTTCTCATCCCACTTACTTGATGTCTGATGCACATAGTTATGAAAACCAAATTATCTGTAGTAGAAATATAACCGTTCCTGAAAAATTCACCTGTTGGACAACTTATTATAAACGAAAATTTAAAGACATTAAAATTACCAAAGCATCATTTCCATCGTAAGAACAAAATTGTAGTTTAACCAAAGAGGGTGCCATGATAAAGGTAAAACAAAGTAAAGAGCTGAGAAAACATATCTTTTGCAAAAAAAAAATATTTTTGTTCCGTATACATTAATACAATGTCAGGTTGAGGTAATATTACTTTACAGGTTCGTTGATTGTAATTGTTCATGAAATTAGAATACCAAAAGAGAGGAAAGAAAATCTATCTTCCGAATCCACTTTTCTGATTTCAGCTGCACTTTTCTTTACTACCTGAAAACGAATGTAAGCGAACACATTCTTTGAACTTAAAGCATTCAAGAATCTCTCACTTTCCACAAAAAAACTTTATTTAATAAAAAAATAATTAACATGATGTATGTTACGTGTCCGAAATTGTACAAAAGATCGATTATATATACGATCATCTCTCAATATTGGTACCTTCACGTTAAGAATGTTATCGTCTAGCTCTGATTTAACTCTTCTAAGTTCAAAATGCAGATCAGATCTAAAATCTACGAACGGGAAAAATTTTTCAGCTATAATTTTTCTAACGCGTATCCAATATTTCCACTTCATGAAATCTGCATAATAAATATACAAACATTATTTGTATAGACTTCAAAACGATAAACACCATAAATTAGAATTAAACAGTATGAACTGCATCGTCTTTATGAAACAAAGCTTATTCAGAAAAGAAAGAATTTAAGTAGTAAATCAATTTTTGCATTCACTATCAAATTAATGTAGTTAACCATTTATGTTATCATATTGTAAACAAAAATTAATTTAAACATTAAGAAAAAGAAATGAAAATCGGTTCGCAAAGATTTCATCAATCACCTTCAAATAAGGTGTTAAGATGATGAAGTTGTAAATAACTAGCATGGTCTACATTTTCTTTAAATAAATGAAACCCACTTATAAGCAATTTATTAGTGTTAATTAGGAAGAAATTTTAACATTTTTTCTGTTTACTTTATTGCAATAGATCTTGCCTTATTCATCTTTGCACATTATTTGCATTTCTTTACGCTGCTTATCTCACTTTGAGGTCGCAAGTTATCTTTTCTTAAATATTTTGCTATAATAACAGGGACTGTTGTCCTCGATTTTATAATTTCAGTTCAAGATAAGTTCATTGAAAGAAAGTATTTTTAGATTAAATGTTTAGAATTTTAAACTTAAAATATAATATAAAAACTTTAAATACTGAAAGGCTGATCAGGTTTTCAAATACAATTATTGTGAGATTTTCAAGGTAACTGAATTTTATTGAATGACGATTTCTTATATTGAGGGAAACGTTCTCAACATTTCTGCTGCGGTTTATAATTTTTGTTATTAATAATTAATTTTTTCAAATTAATTTGGACTGAATTGTTAAATGAGGGAAGAAATGAACATGATAAAAAGAAAGGAAATTTAGATACATTATGTGCTTCCATTGTGTATTCTGACTCTCCAAAAAATCAAACAAAATTAATTCTTGTTAAAATTTTTGAACAGACCCAGTTACACTTAATGACTTCTAAAAGTAATTAACTTAAAGTTAAGTAATTTTTCAATGGTATAAGTTTTTATGGATTTAATAAATATGGTTAATTTGGAAAGCTCTAAAAATTACTTTTGAAGATATTCTGAAATATTTTCTCACTATTTATTAAATAAATAAATAATGCTAAAACCTAATTTAAAATTTCTTTAGTTCCTTTCTAAGGTCTACGATTATGCAAGATAAATTTTTAAGGACATAGTTTAATTTAGACCTCAAAAATATTAAGCGAGCATATCTTTGAAGTATTATCAATTCAAAGAGATCATTTTTCAAGCAAAAATAGCATTGATTAATTTTCACTTAACATAATAAAATTACAAAAAAAGAAAATTTACAAGAAAAAAGGCAAATCCAGTAATGCAAAGGAAAAAACATGGTTATTCAATTTTATATTACAAATACTACAAAATCTATACACACTTTGGACAATATTCCTTGGCATAAATGCGAATACCTAATATTTTTAATTATTACAGAATTGTAAAAATTGAATAAGTTAAAAGTTTAGAAAATCTACATCAATTTTTTTTTCAAAATTCACAAAAGGGCGAATCCCTAAATTAAAAAAAAATCATTTCTTTGCTTTTCGGTGACAACTTTTCAGGTATAAATTTAAATGATACATTATTTTGAAAACAAATATTGCGTAATGTCTGAAATTTAAAATTTTGCAAAGTTCAAAATGGTACCTGATCAAATACTAAAAACCCGTATTTTCTATTATTTTTTTTCACAGATCTTCATATTTTAAAGAAAAATCAATGGTACTGTTACAAAGTTTATGGTTGGAAGTAGATCTCCATATTTTGAAATTTATAAAATATGAAATACATTTTCGGAAAGGATTTAGTTATTCTAAAAAACCACTTGCTTTAGCAGTTCGTAAAGCTGCAATATATTGTGAATTTTTTTTGATGAAATTTTAAAATTTTTATAATTAATAATCCGGACTATTGATTTTTTGTTATTTTATTAGCCAATCTTTCAAACTCTAAAAATTTCTTTATGCTTTGAGAACCACTTAAACTTTTCCGAAAATTCTTTTCATATTGTCTTTAAATTTGTAGAAATTATATAAGTTTTTGAAAATAGTGATGAGGCACAATTTTTTTTTCAAATATCCTACTTAAATTTTAAATCAAAAACATGAAATTGTAACGAAAAGCATGAAGTTTAATAAAAAGACTTTGCTACAAAAAAGGACCATTTTTCAACAACATAGATGCATTTTAAGGAAAAAGATGCATTTTGTATAAAAACCGTTTTCTTTCTCAAAAAGTACGAATTTTCTAGCTAAAAAAACAAATTTTTTAAATAAAATATATTCACTAAAAGTTAAATTCTTACAAATTCAGCAAAAAATTACTTGTCAACGAAACAAAGACATATTCAAGTAAGAAAATGTGTCCACCAAAAAGATAAATTTTTAAACAATAATTATAATTTTCTACGAAAAAGATAATATGTAATCGACTTTTATCAAAAAGAAAAAATGAATTTTTAAATACAAGAACTTATTCTATGAAAAAAATTAATTTATACCATAGTTACATTACCTTACATAGTTACATTTTCAATATCAAGAAAAAGAAACTAATTTTTGATCAAATAAATAAATTTTCAATTTAAGTGATCTACAAAATTTCAGATTTTTAAAAATAATATATTTAATCAAAAATTTTTAGTTAAAATTTTAAATAAAAAAGATCAATGATCAATGAATCTGATGCACTTTCTAATAAAGTG
Source organism: Druon quercuslanigerum (assembly GCA_010014905.2). Classification (NCBI taxonomy): domain Eukaryota; kingdom Metazoa; phylum Arthropoda; class Insecta; order Hymenoptera; family Cynipidae; genus Druon; species Druon quercuslanigerum. The sequence continues at coordinate 13,972 of JAAAKG020061045.1, read as the reverse complement.
ATAAATCTTTGTCTGGTAAAATGCATTTTTAATACAAAAAATATATTTTCAACAAAGCAGAATAATTTTCTACCAAAAAGACGAATTTTTGTCAGCATTTTTTTAATATAAGGATAGAAATAATAAATTTTTAATAAAAAATGCAGTATATTTTTGGAAATAAAATAAACTGTAAACAAGAACATCTAATATTGTAAAAAACACTTAAGGCTTTAAATGAAATAGATACTTAAATATTCGAGAAAGAATCTTATATCATATGATATATAAACATCAGGTAATATATCTTATCAATTTATCAAAAGAGGTTTATTACCAAAGATAATTTATTCTAAGACGTAATTGTAATATAATTAAAAATTGTAAAGAAAATGTCTGGCTACAAATAATTTCTAATTTTCTCGAACCTTTAGACTCTAGTGCAAGAAATTCTTTTTTTTTCTTACTTTTTTCCACGAAGCAAAACTGCGCTTTTAAAACTGATCAAAATTAGGGACACCAAAGCTACCTGTGTACCAAATTTTAGACATAAAGTAATAAAAATTAGCATCCATATTGGGTCGCTAATTTGGAATATGTAACTTTTGATCATACATTTAAAAGTAGCAACCCAAAAACCATCCTAGAAACAAAATTCATAAAAGAGAGACGAAAAAAACAATTTTTCCGACTTTTACTGGATTCTGGATCACTTTGCGCCTAGCGGCTAGATATTCCTCCAAAGCATAACTTAAAAATTTTATTTTCAGGTAAGTTATGGAGGGGGAACGTGAAATTTAAATAATGCTTGGTTAGAAATTTTTTTTGGAATTTCTAAAATAATAAATAGGGGTAAAAAAATGTTTTAAGAATTTCAAAATTTTATTTAAGGTTATATGCTAGAGATACTCCTCTAGTTTTAGAGAAAAAAATTCTTAATTTATCTACTTTAACATATATATTACCTAATTTTTTCATAGGGGTACTCCATGCTTAATGAAAACAAAATATAGGGCGGGCCGCCGTACATGTATAGCGTAGAGCGCAAAACATTGCCGCAAGGCTTAAAACATCACAGATCGATCGAAAACGACGAAACTGATTTAAACGATCGGCACCTATGATATAGTCACCCATAAGACTTGTTAGAAATTTAAAATTTAAAATTTTTAAAATAAAAAGTGAAAGTTGAAAAAAATGTTTTTAAAAGTCCTAACTTTTTTTGAGGCTATGTTTTAGGGATAAATCCCTAGTTTAATTAGCAAAAAATATTTACATTGTTTACTTCAGCATATAAAAATTAATTTTAAAATGTAAACATGTAAATATTTAAAGAGGTAAGGTTAGAAATACATTCCAAGTCGACGCAAAACTCATAATCACAAAAAAATTTACAAAAAACGTGTATAAGGTGAAGAGCCCAGTTAGTGACACTATTAGCTTTCGATAGTTCAAGATCTGGCTCCCACTGGACGTTTTTTAAATTATTTCCCAAACATACTTATATGCAATTAAATATTAAAACATGATAATTTTTACTAAACCGTGATATAAATTTTGATTTCCAATAAACTTTGCAATAAATAAAGAAATTATTCCAGGATGTCACTCACTGGTCGCATTTCACCTACTGGGACCTTCACCTCATATTAAGGTTAGACAGAATTTTTCCTCTTTTTTTGTGAAGTGCCTTATCTAACTAGATAAGTATACTTCTAAATTAAACTTGTATGCGCAAAAGTGTTCAGCCATGGAACGTTAATTATCCCTTCAAACAGCTAGACGTGCAGCGAGAAACACACGAAGAATTTTGGAAAAATGACTGGATGAGCGAAAGTCAATCTCTTTAGGTATGTTTTGTTCATACGAGGGATAAAATATAGTTAACACGCATTAATAATTATACCTGGAATAGAGAAATTAAAAGTAAGCATCTAAAGAAATTTTTGTAGCAGTAATATAGCTTCTCAGGAGCATCGAAATAAATTGACGGTATTCTCATCGGGCGCCGTGAAATGTTAGATTTGCTTTAGATATTTAAAGAAGGCTTACTACTCATATTAAACGACATTATTCTGATTGTGGCATTATTTATTTTCTCGACACTAGACACAAAATTGACCACTCTATGTTTATATCTATATGTCAATTAAATAAAATGTTTCCTTCTTCAAATATAATAAACTCTTACACAATCCGTCTAAAATAATGAATACTGGAACTAGCAGCTTGGTGAAAATGGCTTATCGGCGACCGTTTAAATAATGAAGCCAAGCATTTCCTTTAAACTAAATAAATGTTTAACATAATCTCAGCAAAAGCATTCTTTAAATCTAAGAAATTCTTGATTCTCTTGCTCGCCTCGAAAAACTTGTATCCGAAAAGCATTGCTCGGCATACCGAATGGTACCTGTCTCAAATTTTTTAAAAAATTGATTATTTGTAGGATCATCTATTGATATTGGTAACGTGACGTTAGCAATGTTGCCATGCAACTGCACTTTAACTCGTCCGTGTTCAGAATGCCGATCGGCTCCACGAGCTATCAGTGGGTACAATTTTCCAGAGACAATTCTTCCAACGACGCAATTATTCAATATTCCCACTTCAAAATATCTTGAAAATAAAGGAAGAATTTTGTTTTGAGGAATTTCGAAACGATCAACATAATAAATTAGGATAGTATCAGGATGAACTGCGCCGTCTTTAGGTGGCCAAGCGAATTCTGAAAAATTAAAGATATTTGTCCATTCTTAATGTACGTAGCTAAGGTCTAATTTAAATAAAAAATCTTTAGCGTTTCCTCTTAAAACTGATTGTTTGATCCATTCTGTGTCAGTAATATTTATTTTAAACTATCATAAATATATCACGAGAGATTTATTATCGAGGATTTTTTATTCTGAGACGTAATTTTAATTTATTTCAATATGATAAAAAGATTTTTTTTTGCAATATGCAAATATGTTTTTGAGCTGCAAAGCTGCGCTTCAAAAATATTCATTATAATTGTTAGCGAAATTTTATAAAACAGAAATAGATCATAATTATAATCTAAATTTGAAATGTCTGTCAAATTTTAATTCTAATATTGCAATTGGGATTATACACGATAACTTTGTGATACATAAAAGAATGCACACCAGACTAAAACATTAGAAAAGCCCTATTCTATCACGCCCTTTAAATTATATTTATTATTATATTTACCAATAGGATTAAGGAAAAAAATTAAAATAAAGCAAAGAATAACTGTCAAGGTTTCCATTATCTTCAAGTAAACCAATCCTTCTTGTGAAAAAATTAACCACGATTGTTAAGCAATGCCTAATTACCAAAAAGTTTATGTATGATATCGAGCCATAGTTTTTATCTCATTCGTCATTCTACATATTTAAATTTAAGAATAGATGATATGATAAATTCTTGGCGTAAATATAATCAACGACTTTCCTGTATAAGGTACAATCGCGAGTATACATCATATTTAATATGTTTTTTGTACGATTTACAAATAATGCGTATTTTAAATAATTACTAAATTTAAGTATGCTGCATATTATTAGCATGAATAGGAAAGTCGTGCAAAAAAGAAAAATGATGTATTAGATGTTATAACGAGGTTTTCCAGATTTTACTTTGTTCCATCAATTAACCACTACCTTACTGGAATAAACTGATTTCGCAGGTCGTGCTCTTTGGACCCGCGAACAAACTCGAATCTCTTGACTCTATTATTTAATTCAGGTACCAGTTAGGAGTCCGCCTACCCGAACTTCACGGAATCGGCTCATTCAACGGTCGGCCGGTCGACTAGTTCAATATTATTATTTTATTTTTATTTTATTATTATTATTATTTAATATTAAAAGATATCTTTTCAGCTATCATATGCTTTTGCTTGAAATTGAAGTTTTGGGGTTTAAACTAACCTAATTAAAATCATAATTCTGACGCCAAATTTCGCGAGAGACTACATTATATAAAAAATGTTTCCCACAGTTTGATCATTTTCCTATGAATTTCACTGCGGAGATTGACAGTCTTAAATATTTCCAGAGGTACCCAAAAGCACCCCGCTGGTCCCTAGATAGTCTAACTTCAGATCCCGATGCTTCCAGGCGTCCATTATCTCCGCCTTACCAGAAATTTAATTGTACATCTTGGACCACCTTAGCCACCAGTATTCCTGACAACGAAAAAGCTACCTAACTTAACTTTACCAGTACGTAAAAGGAAACGGATGTCAGAACACCTTCTTTATTTCTTCACCCTCTATCTTCTCGATTTTGTGACGATGTGTAACAATTTCATTAATTTGGGAGGAAACTTACTACTTACTTACTTACCTACTATTAAAAACTTCCCGAAATACCAAAGTGGTGTAGAAGAAAAAGAAAATTTATCTGTCAAATGAAACAAAACAAAAAAAATCTGTTTACTATTTACTTCTACAATATTGTGGGCAAGCAAGGGTTCTGGGGAAATGATTAAAAAGGGGGTCAGCATTTACTTTTTCACTTCTCCCCCCTTTCCAGGTGATTCTACGTCATAATAGAGGAGAAGCAGTTTTACTCGAAACTTTCCCACCAACTGTCCATCCACTGTCCCTTGCTCGTATACTGATCATCCTAAAACGTAGATTACAACGTGGGATCCCTGCTTTTTGCCCCTAAATCGTCTCGATACCATTTTTGGGCTGAGGATGTTACTTGTAGCTTACCTTTTGTTGATCAAACGCATTTTCGTTGTACAATTATACAAATTTCTGAAGCTACCTCAGCTTAACCATTCTTGTCTTCTTTCCTCGTGTTCTGCTGGGAGCAAATCAAGTCTTTCTTTGACTCTACGTCACCGGTTTTGGTTCCCTACCTAGATTCAAGTAGGCCGGGCTAACCCTTTTAGGTGTGCAATATCTGTGCAGCATATGATTCTCAAAAGATTTGATAAATGCTTCGGCGTTGGCTCTCCTTATAGACGAAAAATTCAATCCATCTAGTATATGGGTTTTAAAATATAACCAAGAACTCAAATCGGAGGGCTGTCGTCGGTGACGGACGAATCACGTCGTTGGCCACCACGGCCTAAGGTTGTTGTATTAGCTCTATAGCTAATATTGTGGTATGACCCCTATAGTTTATCAGGCCCGCAAATAGCCGTTTTTCCGCATCTAGGTCTTCGGTCACTGTAACTGCTAGCGGATTTGAGCGGTATCAATATAGCATTTATTAAACGATCTTCATCGTCAGCTACAAGGATCTCTACATCCTCCATATACGTCCGAAAAAGGCCACAGATACATGGTGAAATGCTCCTTTCCGGCGCACGATCTCCAAATCCTATTGGAGAATGTAAGGTGCGCATTGCTTCAATCAATCGGTTGGATTATAAAGGTTGTGTAACCATTGCAATTACCTGAGTTAAGTGATTACCGTGAATTGAAACCCCTGCAGGTAGTGTAGAAATTTTTTAACAGATCAGATATCGGGTAAAAATACCTTTGCCGTGAACAAGTACTTTCTTTCCGCGCCCGACAACCTTCTGCACGTAATAGCAATCACCCTCTCAACGCCCTCTTACATCTGCGTTAAGACTCAATTCTGTCCAAAGTTGGTCGTTGCAATTTACAAACCTCATTAGACCTCCTACGACATGGAGCTTAAGACTAACATATTTTACCTTATTACTGATTATAATAACATTGTACGCTCTCGTTACCTTAACCCAAATCTTATTGCTACTAAAAATTTAATTCACTATTTAGAATCAACAGTGTCCTCCGCCGCAATTAACATACAAACCTATCACAATGATTATTCTAATAGATGGATTTACTTGATGATTGTGGGCGATTAACAAAAGGGAATTTCTTGGACTCAAGGCTCAACCTCATTTCTCGTAAGCCATGGTCTTATCAGCATCTAATACTAGATATTTGTTAATCCGTCCTCTAAAGTAACTCCTCTGACCATACGCAATCTTACGAATGTAAATGAAACTAAATTTCTTTATCTCTCTTCTTATGACTAAAGTAGCATTTCTACTTAAATGATTATAAGCCTGAAAACATTTTATTTTTCGGCTTTTTACAAATTTGCGCCTCTGGATAACATGAAAGCAGAGACAAAACGTGGATTAGCTACAGGAATTAAATCTGGTATTATTCAAACCTAATACCGTAAATTAAGAAACATAGTACTAAAAAAATCAGAAATTCATGCAATCAATATAATTACGATTATATCAAATACAGGAATAAAAATTTAAGCATATGGCTTCTTTTAAAACGACTTGGAGTGATTGCTTCTGAACACTTGGTTCCCGATCAAAGTTTATGCCTTGCCTATATTTATTAGCTTTTACTACAATATCCACACTTTAATCCTGAATTATTCTTTTCTAAAATATCGCAAGAAATCTTGATTAAAAAACTCTTTAAATTAAAGTGAAATTCTCAAAGTTCGAATGGCATTTCAATTAAAATGATTCACCTTATTTTGCCAGTTATTGCCTCTATTCTCTTTCACACCTAATATATACCTTTGCAGCTGGGAATGTTTCATAATGCCTGGAAAGCAGAAATTTCTTCCCTGTTACTAAAATATCTGACCCGATCTCTCGCAAATAAAATCTGGATTCTTCGTGCATGTGAAGTTCCTCTGAAGTTGGTGGCAAACTTCGACATTTGAATTATAACAAATATTCGGACGACTTTAGGCTTTACCATTCGGGGTGCTTGTTTTGAGAGCTTGTTTATCTCCATCATTCGCAACAATTCAAACGTTGCCTCTTCTCTTTATCGATGGGCATCTTATTCAGTTTGTTGAGTCTGTAAAAGATTTAGGCTATATTTCTAATGGCTCTATTACTCGGAATGAAGACGTTGCGCATGTTTCGAAAGAAACCCTTAGAATTGTCAAACAACTTAATATAAATACATAATCACTTTCTACTTAAAGACATACTTCTAAGTTTATTGCTTCCAAGTGATTCAGCTTTAACATCCCCAAATGTTAACATATTGCTCAATATAGAGAAAGAGCAGGACTTCTTAACGTCGCCAAAAGAAGACAATTTTTTTGGGTATTTTAATTAATAGCATATAGCAAACTCCGTGCAATTAAAACAGGACTAAGCATTTAGCCACACCGCACTTTGAAAATGCAAAGGTCTTTTAGTATTTGTGGTGAGCGCCTATGGAACAATCTATCCTATAATAATTAGAAATTCACCTTCACAATATGACTTTAGAAGAATTCAGTTTCATCACTTCTGCTTTGATTCTTATTCTTCTTATTATTAATCTTATTATGTGTATTATAATTTATTTATTTACTCTTATTAAAAACATTTTTTTTTTATTTTATTCGTCAAAACGATCACCGTCACATTTTCGTTTTAATATGTTTTACCTGTTACTTATAAGGCTATGAATTCCTAAGAACTTTTTTAAAATAAATACAGTTTCGAATACAATTAGAAAGTATTAGTTTAATGAAAAAATGGACTTTAGCGGTGTACGAAAAATCCAAAAAACATTGAAAATTATCTGAAAATTAAAATTAAATAGCAAATTCATGTCTAGCACCTTTTTTAACCCTCAGGGTACGAGCTATACAAACGTGGCGTTTAGTACAAACATGGCTTAGCCAACCCGGCAACTTTAAGTGACTATATATAGGTCTCTAATCTGTCAAATAAAACATTTTTTGTTATTAATCGGAAATTCATTCATAAAGACAATGGTATTGTCAGACTCGTGATATTATTTTATTTAACAAAGCTATAATTGAAAATATAAACAATTTTTAAAGATATTTCATGGAGTCTTTTTTTTCTAAAATTTCCACTTTTTCAATTCTAAGCGATTTCCGTTGATAATTCATGTTATACTCGGCAATCTTATATATAACAAGCATTTTTTGTTGTGAAATAGTTTTCTTTTTACGAGAATTATGATAAATTATTTTAATAATGACGCATTCATTATTAAAATAATTTATCATAAATCTCTTAAAAAGAAAACTATTTCACAACAAAAAAATGCTTGTTATATATAAGATTGCCGAGTATAACATGAATTATCAACGGAAATCGCTTAGAATTTTTTCTTTTAATTGCAATAAACTAGATACTATTGCAAGCTATTTGTGCACTCGTAGCATATCTTAGCTACACGCTCCTTGCATATGGCCTTGTGACACCATAAGTTCTTGTAAAATTTGTTATGGTCAACAGATCTGGGACACATATTGCAGAATTTCTTTTTAAATATTTTATTTTTAACAGACTACTACTGCAAAAAATGCTTAATAAAAAACAATGTTTAATTTTCACAAATAACAGATTTGTTTGCCCACTATACTCACTGGGTGTTAAATACCCGAGTCACATTTTTCCAAACTTATAATTTCCACACCAAGCGAAGAGTGACTGCTGTTGGGGGTGCAGACGCTTAACATCAACTTCTTTTGAAGCAGCACTACTTTTAAAATTCGTTCGGGTTAGTCTAACCCAGTGCGTACATTAACGATTAAGTAAGAAACATATACCTTAATTATAGTGGACGCTAATTTAAAACAGACAAACATAATTTTCTACAAGCTTAGAGATCAACTATCCATTTTCGAAAAAATTATATGTTGTAAAATGTTTTTATCTAAGAAAATAAGTTCGCACAGTTTATATTTTTTATTAAGATAACAATCTATATATCTTGTTCTTCACATTTAATTTTTCATAGCAAAAAGTCTTACTCAGGTTTCTGCTTTTGTTAATAAATATTTATTAAAGAGTATGTGAATTCTCAGTAGTATTAGTTTCTAGGGATGGAATTAATACGTGTAATTTAGAAAGCTATGAGAAGATATACTTAAAGATAGTAAACCTAATTTAAAACGCTTTACATTCCTGACTTTTAAACTAAAAACATTTCACTTTCAACATTTTATATGTATTTTTTGTTAAATATTGTAATTTTAAAAGAAAAAGATGAATTTTCTACCAAAAAAGATCATTCCTTAATAAAATACATAGATTTTGGGCAAATAGTGGAATTTATACATGCAAAATATAAATTTTTAATTAAAGGGTTTAACTTTCAACCGAAAAAAATATATTTTCTACCAATAATGAAACTATTATATTTTCAGTAAAAAAATTAATTCGCAACAAAAAAGATAGATTTATACGGAGTAATAAAGTTTCAAGTCATATCATATATTTAACGAAACAGTTGCATTTTTCACTAAAACAGGACAAATTTTAACTTAATATTTTAATTTTAAATAAAAGAATATTAATTTTGACCAATGATGGAACTGTTATATTTTTCGTGAAGAAATTTCATTTTCAACAAAATATTCACATTTCCAATCAGCGCTAAATGTTAAAGTAATATAATAAATATTTATCAAAAATATTTAAACTTTGAACCAAACCGATGAATTTTGAAGAAAAATTATTAATTTTTGATTTGAAAAAATAACTTTTTACAAAAAGGACTATTTATTAACAATATAAATGGATTTGTCAGCAAAAAAATACATTTTTATTCTAAAGATTATTTTTCTTCTAAATAGGTAGGTATTTTATACAGAAATATAAAATTTTTTAAGGAAAAAACAGTTAAATTTTTAATAGTATTGTTCAATTTTGAACAACATAAACTCGGAAATTGGCTTTCGAATATGTCAAAAATTTGTAAATAAAATATCCTGCACCATGAAAGTGAAACAAAATTGCAGGAATACACTGGTTACTTAGAGTCAGGAAAATAAATGCAAAATTAAGTTTAAATTTAGCGAAAAATAAAAGCATTGCAAGATTGTCTGCATTTAATAAAACCGGCGTCAATGACCCAACAATATTACCTGGCAAAAATGTCAAGCAAGTTGGACAACTTCTTCTCGTGAACAAAGAGATTTGGCGTCGAAGTGCGGTATTGTGAGCACATCGTCATTGACGTTTTACATCATATTCAGAAGTGTACTTCTTCCTCGAAGAAAAATCCAATCTTGCTATTGCTGAAAAATCAGTAAACACACATCGGTCAAATGAAATTATTTTTGACGAGACAATAGTATTGTCTATTTGGAATTTCCTCTGCACACGTTGCATAAATTGTAACCGGCGAGGACGCCCCATTTTAAAGCCAAAATGAGAGTTCCAATCAATGGTTAGCAAATTAACAACATTGAGAAGGTACTCACCATCTGCGAAATAGTTGGACTTGCCAAATTAGTTTGAACTTTTAATACTTGGTACTTGAACTTTTTCTCGACGAACAATATCTTGAGAGAATTTTCGACACGTAGCACGTGTACTTTTAATATATTTGCATTGTAAGATACGCATTTCGCACCTTTTTACATTTTTCAATTGACTGTAAAGTCAGTTTTTTAATGTTTTTTTTTTTTAATTTTATATATGTAATTTAATTTAAAAAAATTCAAATCAAAGCTGAAGAAAACTTATTTTAAGATTCCAAAGATGACAATGCAGCTGGATCTGCCCCATCAAAATCAGGAATAATTACACCCGAAACTGTTCGACCGTGTTCGACCGTGTCCGAAAGAGCAACTTAAAAAATGTACGCGGAAGATAAGAAGAAAATGAAAATCACGAATCTGTACCGTTACTCCAGTGGAAAAAAAGTTCAAATGCTCTACGGCGAAAAAAAAATGAAAAGAAAGAGCAAAACAAATAAAATCCGCAAAAAAACTTTCCGAAATTCATTCAAAGACGAAGAAGGACAACATCAAGAAAAAAAGAAAATTAAAAAATGGATTCAAGGAACCCAAGGAAAAAGAAGATGAAGAAGAAGCTTAACACTTTTTTTGAATATTTTACTGGAATATTTTGGCGTTTAAAACTGGGCGAAAATGCTTTGGTACAATAAATATAAGTAAACAACATAAAATTTGTTTACGATGTCATGTGCTTTTTTTAACACTAATTGTGTACCCGAATTTGATCAAAAAATTTGGGTGGGCGAACATGCCCCAGTTTCCCCTACTGTTTTGGCTTCTAGGTTAAATATATAAGAGAAATAGATAATACTTATAACCTAGGTTTGAATTCTTAGTCAGAATATAATTCGAATATGGCAGTTGTTTTTGAATTCTAGTACATGGAAAAATGCACACTAAATTACAGCATTAGTAAGCCTTTCGGTATCAAAAACTTAAAATTTTCTATATTGAAAGGTTCTTATTGTCTGTAAAATATTTTTTATCTAAGAGAAGCTAGGCAGAAGAAATGAAGCTGCTTTTAAAGTCTTAGTTTTTACACACAATGTATTTATTTATACATTAAAATATCGTGTCGATATAATTCATACTTAATAACTCAATATAAATTCTACTTTGGATAGATTCTATGATTTGGCATCTATGTCATATTTTTCTATGGACAATAACCAAAAAAAACACAATTCCATTCTTCCAAAATAATAGCATCATAGTTGTTTCACTCAGTGAATATTTCGAGTTTCGTTACAAGTAAATCGCATTTGCGGCATTCGTTGCTTTTCTTATTTCATCAAAAGAAAAAAGCAGTTAAAGCTTATCGATTTCTGGTAGATATTTATAATGAACATGCTCCGGTGATAAGAACATATGATACATGGTTTCGTTTAATTTAAAAGTGAAGATTTCGATTTAACAGACAATGAACATCCCTGTGCAGCGAAAAAGTTCAAAGACGAGGAATTGTAGGTGTTATTGGATGAAAACCTAACCCAGTTGCAACAACAATTAGCACAAACACTAAATGTCACCCAAAGAGCAATTTTCCAACGTTTAAAAGCCACTGGAAAAATCAAAAAGTATAAAAAATGGGTACCACACAAACTGAACGATAGACAAATGGAAAATCGAAAAACTATTTTTGAAATTCTGCTTGAACGGTTCGAAAGGAAATCTTTTTTGCATCGAATTGTGACGTGGCAGGTAAAAGGATTTATTTCAAAAACCCAAAGCGGAAAAAATTATGGCTTTTACCTGGTGAGGTCGGCCTATCGACTCCAAGGCCAAATCGCTTTGGCCGTGAGACAATGCTCTGTGTTTGGTGGGACCAGTGTGGTGTGTTGAACTTCGTTATTAAAACCTAGTAAGACGATGAATGAGGATCGCTACCGAGAACAAATTATTAATTTGATTCATGCGTTGATCGAAAAACGGTCGGAATGGGCCCGAAGATATGGCAAAGTTATCCTACAACATGATCATTGAATTGGGAAATATTATTGCACCCGCCGTACTCTACAGACCTCGCCCCGTCCGTTTATCACCTTTTCGCATCGATAAGATACTCACTCGCAGAGCAGAGCTTCCCCAATTTTAAGGATGTCTAAAAATGGCTCGTCAAATGGTTAACCTCGAAAAAGAAAAAGTTTTTTTGGAATAGTATCCATTATTTGCCTGAAAGATGGGCAAAATGTATAGAATCCAATGGTCAATACTTAGAATACAAAATTTTTGAGATTCCCTTGAGGATTAAGTGTTTTCTTTATTGAAAAAACCAGCAAACATCAACTGACACCCCTGGTATTTATGAATTTCATTTCGACTCTTTGGTCTATTTGCTTTTAAAATATATTATCTTGGGATTGAGCGCTGGCATATCTGAGATATTTCTAGTTCGAAACACAAAGTATAAATCTTCGAGAATTAAATCTACTTGAGAAGTTCTACATTTACAGTCAAAAGAGAAAAGTATCGAACTTGGTCGTCGGTGTACAACTCCTAGCCCGTTCTCAATACTATCAATTTCGAAATTTGAGAAGATAGATGCTAACCTCCACCTGCATCAAAAAACCTTGGATAATAATGGACCCAAGTAGGAAACCTCATATGACGCCTTTGTGAGGATTTTCACGTTAGATGATTGCTAGAGAGATTGATCAGCAACCTGGGTCGGAGCAGTGTTGCAAAATGAGCGTGTTATGCAAATAAATAACACGAAAATTCTAGATCAATCTACAAAAATTCGATAAACCTATCCTCACGCTACGCCTTTCCCCACCGAGTGAGTCACGCCCTTTCCATTCCTTGCTTATTAGCTGCAGTTTGGTAAGACGGAAGTTTTAACTACAGTCTCCACCATATGAAGAATTAATACTTAACTTGAATATGATTTTGACTCGCAAAATAAACTTATTGAATAAAGATGGTAGTTGGGCGTGTAATCTAAACAATGAATAATACAAACAATAAAATAGCCTCGGAAAGGACGGCATGCACACGGAAAACGTAAAGGTCAAGTTTCAGGCGACGAATGGAGACTGGGTGTATGGAATGCTAGGAAGTGAATGACCTTAAGTTAAAAGAAATACGAGAAACTATGCACATAAGGAAACTAGACATTCTATGTGTACCTGAAACAAAGAAAAAGGGATGCGAAAGTAGGGACATAAAAACGGATCGTTAAAAGGCGGATTTGAAATATGGACAGGACTAGATAGTGAAACATATCGTAGGCAAGGAGTAGGTCTCAATCTGAATAAAAGAGTAAAACAGCATCTCGGAGAACATAGTTTCGTATCTCCCAGATTGCTGTGGGCCAGAATAAAATTAGGAATCAAAGGATTATTTATCATAGCATGTTACGCGCCAGTTAATAGTGATCCCAGAGAAGTAAAAGATGCCTTCTAAGACACTTTAAACGATACGATGAATATTTGTGATCATGGTGAAAGAATAATTCTGCTAGGAGACATGAATAGATGGGTTGTCATCCAAAATCAGAATACAGAAAGAGTAATAGGTAATTTTAGGGATCCAAGAACAAACTATAATGGAGATAAATTAGTTGGCTTATGCCAAATTAACTTAGGTCAGAGATGGAGAAAAAAGAGAACCCAGAAAACAAAACAAACGCGAATTAAAATTGAGAACCTACAGAAACCGGATGAGCGAATAAATTTCCAAAATAAGATAATAGAAAGCATAGGTAAGGAAGCTTGGGAAGCGCTTATACGGAATAAAGATAT